>LPNX010967955.1:0-101979 GCA_001517045.1 Pseudotsuga menziesii | reverse complement strand
TACTAAATTATAATATGTAATAATCAGTTCTATGCACTTTTCAAGCGTTCCCACATAACACATGCCTAAACACGCTTGCACGACCCACCAGAAGCCCTTTTTTATGCACGGTTTCCATTCTATGCCCTAGGTAGGGATTCGACAGGTGTCCTTGAAAGCCTGTAGGAGGTGGGATTCAACGTGCCACAGAATCATGACCATTGCTCGGATCGACGAACCGTTGGCTCTGTTGGATTCAGGACATCGCGATAATGCTAGGGTGGCCCTCTAATTTGGTTCCATGGAGAAGAGACCATTATTTTGGTCAATTTTGGAAAATGGGGTTTTGCTCAGTAAGTGAATGTGAAATTTGTGCACATGGGGGTCAAATTCGCATATTGCTCGACCGTGAAGGTGTGGCTAGCGTTCCAACATGACACATGCCTAAACACGCTTGTACAACACACCAGAAGCCCTTTTTTATACACGGTTTCCATTCTATGCCCCGGGTAGGGATTCAACAGGTGTCCTTGAAAGCCTATAGGAGGTGGGATTCAACGTGCCATAGAATCATGACCATTGCTTGGATCGACAAACTGTCGGCTCCATTGGATTTAGGACATCAAGATAGTGCTAGGGTGGTCCTCTAATCTGGTTCCATGGAGAAGAGACCATTATTTTGGTCAATTTTGGAAACTAGGGTTTTGCTCAGTAAGTGAATGTGATTTTTTTGCACATGGGGGTCAAATTCGCATATTGCTCAACCGTGAAGGTGTGGCTAGCATTCCCACATAACACATGCCTAAAAACGCTTACGCAACCCACTGGAAGCCCTTTTTGATACACAGTTTCCATTCTATGCCTCGGGTAGGGATTCAACAGGTATCCCTGAAAGCCTATAGGAGGTGGGATTCAACATGCCACAGAATCATGACCATTGCTTGGATCGATGAACTGTCAGCTCCATTGGATTCAGGACATCGGGATAGTGCTAGGGTGGCCCTCTAATCTGGTTCCATGTAGAAGAGACCATTATTTTGGTCAATTTTGGAAACTAGGGTTTTGCTCAGTAAGTGAGTGTGAAATTTTTGCACATAGGGGTCAAATTCGCATATTACTCGACCATGAAGGTGTGGCTAGCGTTCCCACATAATACATGCCTAAAAAATCTTGTACGAAGCACCGGAAGTCCTTTTTGATGCACGGTTTCCATTTTATGCCCCGGGTAGGGATTCAACAGGTGTCCCTAAAAGTCTGGAGGAGGTGGGATTCAATGTGCCATAGAATCATGACCATTCCTCGAATTGACAAACCGTTAGCTCCATTGGATTTCAAACATCAAGATAGTGCTAGGGTGGCCCTCTAATCTACTTCCATGGAGAAGAGACCATTATTTTGGTCAATTTTGGAAACTAGGGTTTTGCTCAGTAAGTGAATGTCCAATTTTTGCACATATGGGTCAGCTTTGCAAATTCCTTGACCGTGAACATGTGGCTAGCATTCCCACATGGAACCTACCTAAACATGCTTGCATGACCCACTGAAATCCATTTTTGATGCACGATTTCCACTCTATGCCTCAGTTAGGGATTCAATGGGTGTCCCTAAAAGCCTGTGGGAGGTGGGATTCAACGTTCCATAGATTTATGACCGTTGCTTGGATCGATGAACCGTCAGCTCCGTTGGATTCAGTACATCGCGATAGTGCTAGAGTGGCCCTCTACTCTGGGTCCATGGACAAGGGATCATTTTTTTGTCAATTTTGGAAACTAGGGTTTTGCTCAGTAAGTGAATGTGAAATTCACATAAAGGTAAGCTTGAAAGCGATTGTAGATCTTCCCCTCATATAAGAGATGTGAGTGTTTGTACGATGAAATGCAGGAGGAGACAATGCCATTAAGTCAGTAACCATGTAATGGAACAGGTTTATGTTTAGAAACAAGTGGCCATTCTATTACGACATTATTACAAAATATATATATCTTCACGCTACGAATGCTTCGAAAATGCCATGTACATTAATCACACATAACTTTCAACTCTTTCAAAGCTGTTACTACAGGCCATTCATCAAATGCCATGTACATTAACAAAATGAGAAAATAATGTGCAGGATATAGTCATAACCATTATTTTGAATCAACCTTATAATACTCGAATACTTTTAGGTTTGATGTGTATCCCATGTACTCGTTAGATGAAAGACATCATGCCAAAAAATAATTTTATTTATGTAGACCACACTGGTGCATCATTTAAGTGTGTCAACTTCGTGCATCCTTTAAACGTTTGTTAGGTTGTTATGTGGGTAAGGTGCTTTTGTATTCCACCAATTTGGATCAGTTGCTTAGCTGTGCTGGGTGCTTAAATGTATATTAGACCTATGTTCCATCTTTTTTAATCCAATTTGACATTGTTAATATAACATTGTATATGCAATTGGATCGTGGTAAAAAACAATTAAAATGTACATTTTTGTCATTACGTAATTTATTGTAATTGTGCATTGTTCTCAAATTTATAACTGATATCTCCATACAATCGTAAAATCTATAAAAATTGGGAACATTACACATAGAAACATTTTTTGCCACACATGTATAATCACACTTAAAAGTCTGAACCATGAATATCTCAAGAGCCTTGACATGAAATATTTTTTATACCATTAAAGTTATAATACAAAAATATAAGGCCTAGATCTATGGCCTGTCAATGTACATGTATCAAAAACATATTTGATGTACATGTGCAAACAAAAGTACATCTGTCCTAGACCGCGCCCCTATACTCTAACTCCGGACTGTACATAAAAATACAAATTTGTCCTGGACTAACACATCAAATTTCTAACTTTCTCTTGTTTTTCCTGGACCCTGATGCTCTTTGGCTCTGTCTACGACCACTGTGCATCTCTGGCAACTGCAAATCAAAGACAATATTTCTTGATCAGGTAACTAAACTAGTACTGTCCATCAATAACAAAGTTTGAAAATTTAAATTATGACTCAATTATAAATAAAACAAAGACTCATTGCATCCGTCGGGGGTATAGGTGCCTGTGGTGTCGAGGGTGTAGGTGCCTTTGCTGTACTTGACCTTGCAGCGAGCCTCATTGCCATGCTTCTCTACGAAAAAAAAAAAATGTCAATTATCTCAAGAATTATCAACATGTACATGAATGAGAAAGTACTAATCAATTATGTAAAAAATGAACATCTCACCGAAAAAACTATTTCTAGGGGATGGGGCTAGTGCGCTCCAGTAGTAAGAGGAGCCGTAGGTTGAACATCAACCTCAGCTGCATGCACTAATGGACCAGGGTGTGGCTACATTCACCAAATGATTAAATAGTTAGACATCGTGCATGTCCAGAAACAATACAAATGAAATGTACAATTACAAATATTCAAGTAGATGTACGTCACTGTAACTTATCCCTATTGTAGATGTGGCATTGATAGCGACATCAACAATCCCACTAAGGTCTAGCACGGATGACTCTACATCATGATGCTGTAAACATGCAAAAATAACATTAAGAAAAACCACTTGTGAAGTTAATACATAGCTAACCAACAACTGCCATTGGAAGTGTGTACATTACCATGGGATGAGTAGGTTGATCCTCATGCACACCCACTCTGTTCAAGGAAGAGGGACCTCGTCTGGTGTAAACAACCCCCTTATCTATGTTTGGACTACGAGGAGATCCATACCAAAGAGGCGGTGTAGGGATCTGCGATGACGTCTGCATTCATAAAGTGTTGGATTTGAATGGATGGAATAATATGTACTAAAAAAATAACATGTTATAATATAATTACCCCTTCCTGGGACATATCTCCACCATGGGAGTGACCACTTCCATCAATTTCTTGCCCCTCTTCAGATGCCTCTAGCATCTGCAAGTTTAAAAATTATATTTACATTAGCGATCTATAAAGGAGTGTACAGTAAGAAATTTAAATAATTCAAACAAGATTCAATCATAACCCATGTACTTACATTCTTCAAGTAGTCATAAATTCCACCTTGGACTATGTCGTTGATATCAATGTCTTCAACATCACGTTCTAAGTGGGGTTCCTGCAACTTCAAAAATTGTAAATATTAGACATTTTAATAAATTAATCAACACTAACACATGCATTAACAAAAGTATACATGTAATAACAAAATGACAAGTGTTTAAATATTACCTCAATTGTGGTTCTCTGGGTATCGGGTACAACCACACCGGGTGCAGTACCACCCCCATGAGAGCCATCAATCTCCTGTATTACGAATCTTTTAATATGTTAGATATAGTATGTAACAATTAAAAATTGAGTTCAATAACAGAGTTTTAAAACAATGTCCTTACCTGACCACCAGTCATCGTAGTGGTACCATGTCTTGGTCCAGGACCATAACAGGGTCCCCCACACGATGTACAGATGTGCGGCTCGCTCTGAGGCACATGGGACGTTGGTCTATCCCCACCAACAGATGTCCCTCCACCACCAGAAGCTGGTGGTTGTACACCAGCAAAGGAAGAGGGCGCTCTCTGGTCAATAGTGGCCGTGTGTTGAGAGATCATCTTAGCTAGAGTAAAAAATGCATCCTATGTCTGGGCAACCATGTCATGTGCAGGAGGGATGTCTGCCCTCGGTAGCTGGGCACGGGGTGCAGGTATCTGTGGATTGGCATCTCTATGCCTAGCATGGGGTCGGTGTTGGGGCATTCCCCTACCAACTCCCTGGAAGCCCAACATGTCAAAATAGTTGACATGTTTCCCCATCACAAACTCTGCATACAATTTTCAGAGGAAGTACATCGGTACTTCCCTATTGTTGTGAGGGGGAATGTCAAAAACCATGTACCACCTATCCATCCAGTTGTCTCTGATGGGTGGAAAAGTGCACCACTCAATAGAAATATGTGGCCTGCTGATCTCTGGGATGTCATCCGTCCTAGGCAGTCTAAATAATGAATAGATGGCTTGCTTTGTTATTTTCATCTTTTTTACCTCATTGTAACTCAACCCATCAGGATATTGTTGCCTTTTTCTCTCCCTGTAAGATGCGATGCTATACAACGCATCATTCGATCTTGCGATCGTATCAACAATAGCTAACAATGAATCTGACAGGGAGCGGTGGAGCTGATCTCCACCCCTCCAAGTCGAACCAATCTCTCTCAAATGGCCAATGAACCTCAATATCTCCGCATTGTTACGATCCATAGTAGCCACTGCAATCATAAATACAAATAAAATATCATTAGAAATATAAACACATGATATAATGACATATCTAAGAACTAAAAACAGTATAACTATTGACATATAAACTAAATCTATCATGTAAATTTAAAAATTGATCTTGAATTTTATAGTAAAGAATTGGCGGCATAATGTGTTGCTGATGAATAAAATACCAGTATAGGCAACGATTTTGTTAGATATGTAATTATTTGTTGTAGTGTGATGTTTTTTGGACTCCAAAGGCTATTTAGCAGAACTTTATGGATTTTATGGTTGCAAGGGTTCCACTGGATTAAATATCATGTATGATCTAGTATGTGATTGGCATGTTTAATCAAATACATCAACCTACCTATGTATCTTCACGTTCATAGAGTCTATTGTTGAACTTTGTTGTCTTGACCTTAACCAAAAAGTACCCTTCGTTCAAGACGAAATATTTGTTAAAAGCATGGGAAGCTGAAATATACCTTATTTTGACACTTGGATTGGGAAGTTTCATCAAAACTATAAGGTGTTTATTGATGTTCTTGGAAGAGCAACTTCGAGAAGTTTCATCAAAATTATAAGCTGTTTATTTGTGGATTTTGGTATGGATTCACAAGGATCCTTGTGAATATGCATATGGAAATAGTGATTTAATGAACTTTATTACGATGAGAATGACACTTATTCTTAATATAGATACCATTAGAGAGAATATCATTTGGATTAGGATGTTAGTTTTACTATCTTTAATTAAAGGGGGTTATTGTTCAATAATAATTTTAGTTAATTGAATTGGGAAACTAATATTTAAATGAAAAGGGTCGTAGTTAGGGATAATTAATGAGATTGGTAGTTATTTCATGTTTTAATTATTGTTAATGAGGGGAATTGTAATATGGATGAGACTAGTAGTTAGTCTCTATTCTAGTTATGGATCACGTTGTTAGAGTGTTAGTTTATTCATAAGCTATTTACTGTTAATGAGAGCGGCTATTGTTGAATGAAGTTGGTAATCAATTTCTAAGCCATTTATTAATAATGAAGATTATTATCATTTTGATGAGGACGATATTCAATGGCTATGGTAGCTATTGTTAATGAGGGTGACTATATTTCTATGAGGAAGGCATGGTAATTCCTTTAGATGAGGCCACTTGTCAATTCCTACATCAATAATTGTTATCATAGATACAATGGGATGGTTTGGATCATATCACAACCAACTATATAAAATACACAACTTAAAGACTCAACATTAGAGTGTACAAAATGTCAAAAAAAAAAAAACATGACAAGGAAAAAATCCCAATATATTCATTTTTTTTTTGGGTTAATTGGGGTTTTGGTTTCCATTGGGCATGGGAATTTTGTTAAATAATCAAAATTATTTCATTTTTATCATTAAATTGAGGAATTGGTTTCAATTGGCCAATTACATTGGGGTTCTTGTTTCCATTGGCTAATTCCATTGGGTTTTTGTTTCAATTGGGCAATTCCATTGGGTTTTTGTTTCAATTGGCCATAATTTAATTTAATATGGTTTAATTTTTCAATCTAGGAAAATAAATGGATGAAGAAAATGAAAAAAACATGAAAAGAAATGAGGAAAATACCTCACAAAGGGGAGGTTTATCCAAAGGTGGAGATGGAGGGCTCAAGCACACCCAAAATCGCTTTTGCACAGTCGAGAGTTGGTCCTCGTTCGTCCAATAGCTGCGCGATTATGAGAAAAAGACGGCCTCAACCAATTTAAAAAAAAAGTGGGCTTTTGAAATCGTGCCTCCGTTTTAGTGAAGGAAATCGCGCACGTGATTCTCTTCACTAAAACGGAGGCGCGATTTCTCTTACTATCCTAGTTGGCATGCCAATTGCTACCCTTGGGACTAGGCTTGGCAGGTTCGGTGTTGCTTGGGATGATTTCTTTTTTTTTGGATCCAGAGTGATTGATTTCACTCCACCATTGCATCTAAAAGGTCCCTCAACTTCTTGCACACACCCTAAAATTTTTAATTTGAAAATTAATTAAAAAATATATCTTAAACATTTTTTAGATAGAAGATAGCAAAATCTATTATAACTAAGTTGTCAAATTAACTACTATATATGTTAAACCATAAAAATAGATTTTGACTTATATAAAATGTTTTTAGATTTTGATTTTCTTAAACTTAAATTATAAGCAATTTTAAATCTTGTATTTTAAAAGTAAAAAATAAAATAAAATCACTTTAAAACTATTTAATTAACATTTCTAAACTTAACCTTAATATAAGCCAAATAAAAATAAAATTTAATAGAATTAATTAAACAATATAACAAATTTGAATAAAAAATTATACTTGAAAAAATAAATAAAATAAAAACTTTCATAAAATTTGTCTAGATGAAACCTCCTCACATTCATCCATAAAACCCTAGAGCTGACTCACATCCTCTCATTCATGCATGGTATAAAATGAGATGGTCGGTCATGCCGTGACTCGATAAGATCCTTTTGGCTGGCTTTTTGTGTAGTAAAAGATTCAGAGTTCTTAAGTCTTATTTCAAATAGAAACATAACGAAAGTTAATATATGTAAGTTTGCATCAAGTCTGCATGGGTGTGGTTAACCAGTATTTTATGCTTATGGGTTGTTGTTATGAGGTATTTAAGAGCATAGTGATAGCGAAAATGAATTTCAAGACTCAATATCACACTCAACTGGGTCCTCACTTACAAATTCCTAAAAAAACAAATTAGTTAGGCAAGTTTAAGGTGAGTTTAAAAAATGTGTCATAATGGGGTCCAAGGAGAGCTCAGCAGAGCGAGGCACGCGGCCCCTTCATCCCCCCCGAAAATGAATAGAAACTTCAAAGTCGGTAGGATGTGACTCCAATCCTGTTTGGGAATTGGAATTTGGGACCCCTGTCACAAGGGAATTTTTCAGCTCATTCATATTCACTGGATTGCCCATTAAATAGCCAGGCCGAATTTATCTCAGTAAGAGGTTCGAGTTTTTGCTTCTTTGGTGGGGTTTCCTGTTTTCCTGAAAATGGAGGTCTGGTCGAATTTGGGGTCGATCATGGCTACGCTTATATTCCTTAAGACCATAGCCCAAGATTACCTCCCCCCCTGAATTCTACCATTTCTTGTCAAATTCGATGCACAGGCTCCTAGGGATAGTGTCTTTTTACATCTCAGTTGTGATAGAGGAGAACGACGGCTACAGGGTCAGCGAAGTTTATGAGGCAGCGCAGACATACCTGAGCGCAAGGTCGTCTTCGGCTGCCAAGAGATTAAGACTGAAGAAGCCTAAGAATAACAAGGACTTTACCTTCACCATGGATTCAAACGAGGAGATCGCAGAGGAATATGAGGGGATCAAAGTCTGGTGGATCTTCCACAGAATTGACCGCAATCAGCAGGTCATGTTCTCCTGGAACAACAACTCCCAGGAGAAACGCTATTACAAGTTAACATTTCTGAAGAAACACAAACACATAATATTTGATCGGTATCTTCCCCACGTTATGGCCGAAGCAAAAGCGCTGGAGATTAGAAGCCGCTACCGGAAGATCTACACCAATAAGTACAATTCCAGGGACTATGAATACCAGAACAGAGTGTGGACGCCTGTTGTGTTCGATCATCCTGCGACTTTCGGTACTCTGGCTCTGGAACCAGAGCGGAAGAAGGATATCATAGAAGACCTCGAAAGATTCTCGAGGGGAGAGAAGTACTACAGGCAAGTTGGGCGGGCGTGGAAGCGAGGTTATTTGCTCTACGGCCCCCCTGGCACGGGCAAGTCCAGCATGATTGCTGCCATGGCTAACTTTCTCGATTACGACATCTACGACCTAGAGCTCACCCAAGTCAAGAACAACACAGAACTCAGAAAGCTTCTCATCGCCACCACCAACAAATCGATCATCGTGATAGAAGATATCGACTGCTCTCTTGATCTCTCGGACCGCAAGAAAAAGGAGAAGAAGAAGCAGCAGAAAGATGGAGAAGAGGCCGAGAAGCTGTCGAAGCCCGGCAAACCGGATGAGAGCGAAGAGAAGCAGGACAGCAAAGTGTACTCTCGGGGGTTCTGAACTTCACGGACGGGTTGTGGTCGTGTTGCGGAAGCGAGAGATTGTTTGTTTTCACCACTAATCACATCGACAGGCTCGACCCGGCGCTTCTCCGGTCTGGTCGGATGGACAAACACGTTCTCCTCTCATTCTGCACTTTCGGGGCGTTCAAGATTCTTGCCCGCAATTACCTCGCCATTGAAGACCACGAGCTGTTTCCCAACATTCAAGATCTGATAGAGGTCGCTCAGATAACGCCTGCCGATGTAACCGAACATCTCATGAAGATGGCAGACCATCCCACCAGTGCCCTCAAAAACCTGATTGAAGCTCTTCGCGAGGCGAAGGAAAGAATAGCCAGTGCCGCTTTGAAGGGCATACCAGAAGAGAATGCTTTCGCGACAGAAGTGTAATGTCAGAACCAATATTTGCTTACAACTCGTGCATCCATTAGAGGTTATCCGTAGCCGCAGAGCAGGATCATTAAGAAGATTTAGATTTTCATTGCTATTACAATATAAGCATCTCGTAGTCATATTAAATTTAGTTTGTAATATGTTCTCTTTTACTTTTTTTTCAGTTATACTAAATTAGATTTAATGTATATGTATTGATTAAATAGTTTAAATAAGTGGATTTAGCTGTTGAAAACATGTATTTTTATCTAAGAGATCATCTAGTTTCAAATTCAAAGATGGTATTTAAAAGAGTGTTTCAAATTAGATGTTTAGTTCTTTTTATTTGAATTTAGTTGCAGCAAACTAAGCACAATTCTTAAGACTTCTAATTGACTCGAAAATTTGGCGTTCCTTAGCTCTTTGGATTATTTTTGAGATCTTATGTTTATCAATGTTATGGTTGTTTTTTTTTTAACAAGAACGAGAGAAAAAATATATATAAAAAGGCTGAACACAACCATCCTTACAAAGTGTGTTGCCAAAAAACTTCAAACTGTTGTTGAAAAGAAGAGAAACTGAGATAACTATACTAATAACTGAGAAATATATAGTTCTAGAAAGGCTGTTGAAATAACTTAAGCCCATTGAAAGGTATTGTCTAATAAACTGGCTATTTAACAATATACCAAAAAACATTAAGCAAACATGATGGTGTGACATATTTCTTCATTCCTTCTTTCCCACGAGTCGGCTGAGCAACCGAGGTTTCTTCCATTTGATAAACACCAATGGCTGGAGTTTCCTAATAGTGACTGCACTGGTTCATGCTATTCATCTTTTGCACTTCTTCTTTTATTATGTCTACCGTTCCCATCAATTCGTGGAGGTCATGAGTGTTGTCATCTATCCTTGATTCATGGCAAGCCATCTGATTTGCCATGTACTTAACATCTATAGCAATGACCCTGTTCTCAATGACGTCGATGCCAACCATTTTTTAAATCCAACGCAAACCGTCTTTCATTTCAAACAATGTTGCTTTGATCTCATTGATGTCCTTTGAAGTCGCCATTGGAACCTGAGCGCAGATGGGAGGGAAATCGTGCAACAAAAACGGAAATCCTTACCACCTTGTGAAGACTGACAGAGGGAGTTATGCATAGGGAAATTACCACATTGAGAAATTGCCGAGGGAGTTCTGCGCGAGTCTTCCAGATGCCAAGAGACGTGAAGAGGTGCTTCACCTTTGGAAATGATGGAAGACGAGAGCGCCAAGTCATGCTCAATGGTCCGAGTGTTGAGAAGGTCTACAAACAGAATACCAATATCTTGCTCCGGAGAGCTATAACCAGGAAATAAAAAATGTCTGGGCTCCTCTGACTCGCAAAATAAGGTCAGATACGGGCAAGAGGAATTCATCATTTCGGGCAGATCCATTAAGTGTGAAAATGATCCTGCATTAACCTCGAAGGGCCATATATAAAGACTGGCCATTAACTTCTTCATGTGATCGAGAAAGCCACGGGTCCAGTGCTGTCATGTTGAAGGACACATGTTTAACATGCGACAGTGGTGTGAGTCGAGGGTAGGTGTGCGTAGAGACCAAGCCATACACCCCTAAAGAACATAAGGGCTAAGGAACATGCTTGTGGTAGTTGTGATGACCTTTAATAGAAACCAATCCAAAGCTATTTTTTCCTCCTTAGTTGGCCAACTTATCAGCAATGAAATTATTTCCTCTGAGAATGTGATAATAAAAGGAGTGAAGTTATGGGTTATTACGACATATGCGGTTGTAGATTATTTTACAGTTAGCAACGCCATGTTTATAACCCTTTCTCATTTTTTTGTATAACTTATTTCGAATCTCCAAAAAATATGATTTTGGTGATATTGTTCTGACCTGCCAGTTCCAAACTGAGATATAACGATAGCCATTCCGCTTCATTGTTGGACTTATGTTCGATTCCCCATGCAAAAGAAGTGACTATATTTCCTTCGGGATCTAAGATTATCCCACCCGCACCTGCCTCCCCAGGATTTCCTTTCGATGCACCATCCAAAAAAAGAGTATGACATTGTTGTTTCCTTATCCATTGTAGGAGCTATTCTTTTTCTTTTCTTATCTCCCAATGAAGTGTGACTAAATGAGAGTTGGTTTGAGGGAATCTCTGGATATAAAGTTCTCTCCAAAAATTGACTTCCAAATACTTAAGTTTTTCTAACTTAGTAAAGGAAACCTGCTTGGACGGCATCTTTTCAAAGATCATATTGTTTATTTTGATAGCGACTCTCCGAGGTTCCATTTTATCTCCATCGAAGATGGATCTGTTTCTGGCGATCCAGATCTGCCAGCATGTGTTTTGAGGAATAGTGTTCCAAATTCTGGCCATGGCTGGCTTTTTCTTTGTATGACCCGGGAGTAAGGTTTTCCAATTTATAACCAAATCTAGGATATTGTCAGGAAGGAAAAAGCTTCCTACTAGAGGGCTCAAAGTGTGTTTCCAGACTTGAATGGCAGCAGGACAATTCAGAAAAAGATGAAGGGTAGACTCTTCATGAGAGGAACAAAGAGAACTTCTAGAGGGGCCTTCGAACCCTCTTTTTCTTAAATTGTCTGCAGTTAGAAGCTTATTCTGAACTAATAACCAATAAAATATATTAACTTTAGGAACACAGTCAATATTCCATACCTTTTTCTAGAAGCTGACTTGAGTATTATTATCTTTTATTTTCAGGATCTTGTACCCTTCGTTGACAGTGTAGTAGCCATGAGCACCCCATCCTTTGGTATCTCGAGTCCTAATATTAGAAGGGGCAATGCCATGTAGTTAAGAAGTAAAGAGTACATAATTATTATGAAGATGAGGAGGTGGACGTAATACCTTCCATCCTTCCCATTCCCCATTGTCATGCCAATTTGAAATGTCTTTGATCTTTATCAAATCCTTCCCTTGCATCCAGTTTCGAAGATCGGCTAAATTTGACTTAGTAGATATGGGTGGATGTCCCAAAATTTTGTCGGTCTAGATATTTATTTTCTTGTCGTTACCTAGAATTTGATGTAGATTGTCTTTAATTAAACCAGCTAAGAGTTTGCATAGAATCCATATGGAATTACCTTTTCTATTCCATGCAGAGTCTATACATTTTGATCTTGGCTCTTTTATATATTTTTTCCTAAGCAACTCTTTCCACCATTATTTTTCTCTAGCAATAAATCTCCAAACCAGCTTGGCACCCAAGGCTAGGTTCATCAAGCTGGGATCCCTGATTCACAACCATCCTTTTGTTTTATCTTCCATAACTCTGTCCCAATTGACTAGATTGAACTTTTTTCCCTGCGTCTTCCCTCCTTTCCAGAGAAACTTTCTGATTTCTCTGTTGATGTTATTGACTATGTACTTGGGAGCGAGGAGAATGGCACTCGTGAAAATTGGGTAGGAGGCTAGAATGGATTTGATTAAGATAAGTTTAAAAGCTAGATTGAGCCATCTTGATCCCGAAGCTTGCATTTTGGCTTTCAACTTTTGAATAATGGTGCTCCATGCTATGGAATTGTTTACGCACTTGGTAATTGGAATTCCCAAGTATATGAAAGAATTCCAGTTAAGGCTTACTTTGATGCCTAATATGCGTACTATCTCTCTTAAAATGCAAGGATTACTATTCCATCCATAGAGTCGGGACTTTGTGTATTTTATTCGACTGCCAGTGACTCTGAGGAAAAGATCGAGAGAGATTTTGATCCTCTTGGTGATTTGGGTGGAAGAACTTCCAAGCAGAAATGTGTCATCAACAAATTGAGCATGGTTGATATGTTGAACTACCCTAACAAAGGATATGTCGGGAAGGTTCCCTTTTGTTTTTAGTCTATTTAACCTTCTACTAAGTGAGTCTGCTACTAAAATGTAGAGAAAGGGGGACATTGGGCAACCTTTCTGAATTCCTCTTTGGGCTTGGAAAAGGGTGGTAGGTCGACCATTAACCAAAGGAGCGATCCAAGGGCTACTAATGCAAGCTTTAATCCATCTGATAAAGTTAGGTAGGAAACTAAACCTTTCCAAGACTTGATAAATGAAGGTGTGCCTTATTCTATCGAAAGCGTTTGTGAGATCAAGCTTGATCGACATACCTACTTCCTTCTGTTTTTTACTAGAATGGATTGCCTTCTGTACTAGGAGGATGTTGTCATAAATCTTCCTTCCAGCTATAAATCCTCCTTGATTTTGTGATTTGAGATGAGAAATTACCTTTTTAAGCTTGCTAAAAATGATCTTGGGGATGGTTTTGTAAGAGGAGTTGCAAAGGGAGATTGGCCTATAACGCTTGATGGAGGCGAGATTGTTTTCTTTATGTATGAGAGAAAGTAAGGTGGAATTTGTAGCTCCCCTTATCTTGTCTCGGGATCGACTCCAAATTAACATTCTGTGAAGATCCTTCCTAATAATATGCCAACAACTTCTATAAAAAACTGATAGTAAAAACATCAGGCCCAGGGGCCTTATCTGGGTGTAGTGACCAGATTGCATGTTGAACCTCCTCCATTGAGACCGTCTGTGTTAAGAACTTGTGATCTTCTTTTAAAATGTTGGGAATTTCTACACTAAGGGCTACTAGGTCCTTGATTGCAGCCTTGTCTTCGTTGGTGTAAAGACCCTCGAAGAATCTTTTGATCTCTGCCTTTATTTCCTTAGGGTCGATTAGCTTCTCCCCATTTTCAGAGGTGATCTCCTTGATGGTATTCTTCATGTTTCTCTCTTTGCATTGGGAATGAGAGAATTTTGTGTTCTGATCTCCTGCTTTTTACCAAAGGCTCCTAGATCTTAGGATCCATTCTTCTTCTTCTCTGCGAAGCAGGGTTTGGATTTTCCTGTTGATCTCTCTTTCTTGCATAAGCATCTCTTTGGTGATCTTAGTGTTTTTTATTTGGTCCTGAATATCTTCAAGAGTTCTGAGGCGAGCTACTTTCTCTTTCCCGGGATTGTAGTCTCAGGTTGTCGAGTTTTTAAGCCCTTTTTTGACATTTTTAAGTTTTTGCTCCCAACCAAATGTAGCTTGGAGATCCCTGTATGAAGATGCTCCAGGATTGTTAGACCGCATCAAAGAAGCCTAGATCTTTGAGCCAAGTGGAAGAGAATCTGAAAGGAGGTGGTCCAAGATCTCCAATTGGGAAAAGATTAAGGGAGATAGGGCGATGATTAGAAATAACAGAAGCCAAAATGTTAGAGATATGAAGAAGAGGTTTGTAGAGAAGGGAGGTACGTACCAAAACTCTATCCAATCAGGGAGCAATATGACCTGGGCCTAAGCGCTTATTTCTCTAAATGTACTTGCCTTTTTTGGGTTTGATATCAGTTATCCTCCATGCATTCATAAAATCTTCTAGCCTTTCTCCAAAGGGGCCTCTAACTTTGGACCCTCCCTTTTTCTCTTCAGTATATATGGTAGTGTTGAAGTTTCCTGCAATAATACAAGGATGTTGCATCTTCTCATATTTTTGGTTATCCAGTTGTGTCCAAACGTCATCTTTCTGCCCACGGATTGTAGGTCCATAAACATGTCCTATCCATAAGATCTCTTGAGAGCTAAGATCTTCGATCTCTACAAACAACCAATGCCAATTTTTTGTTTTAGAATTGAGTTTGTAAGTATTGGAATCCCACCATGTTTCTATACCTCCCGAGGCTCCTTGGGAGCTTACTTCTATGCCTTCACCTGTTTTCCAAAAAAAATTCATAGCTATTATACAATCTTCTTTTTGCATTTTTGTCTCCTAGATTGCGAGGATGGACATATATTCACTTTTCTTTAGTCTTTTTAGCTCTTCTATGTTCTTATTTCCTCCAAGTCCTCTACAATTCTAAGAGAGAAGTTTCATGATTTCTTATTTGATTGGGTTAGTGCTCTCTCCTTTTTGCCTTCAACTTCTCCTGCTAGTTGTTTTTTTGTAAAGGTGTCTGAGTAAATGTTTCTATTAATAATTGGTTGATTTTATCCTTGGACTACTATACTATCTTTGATTAGCAAGTGAAACCTTGAGTTCACTTTGTATTTAAGATAACTTAACAGGAAATATTTCCATAATCGAATTTAGATTTGAAAGATGAGATTTTGTACAAATGAATGTCTCTATTTTGCATTGATTATGATTATCCATGATTAGTTAGGTGAAAAATCAGCTGAGAAAATTAATATACACACTTTCTTATCATTATCCCATGTTTCTTTATTAATTTGCATATGATGAATTCTCATTTATGTTGAGATTACAACAACATACAAGAATGGATAGATTGGAGTAATTGCTAGACTCTAATGAGAATGTTTCATATATTTGTTGTTTTATGAATTAGATTAGTAATGAGTTTATTAGAGCATATTTTATTATATGATTATTGAAATTGCAGTAAGAGACAAATATAATCGACAAAGGTTTCATGATTTGTAGAAGAGTGGTTTGGTGTTCATGATTTGTAGAAAAGTGGTCTATAGTTAGTATGCAGGTACGTGGGGTACGTAGACATTAGTATCTGGTACAACCATAAGCTTCATCCAAATTGATAGGAAACATCAGATTGGGAACCCCAATAATATTAAATATTAAAATTTAATATATATAAAAATTTATAAATGTATTAAATTATATGTTTAGTTTTTAACTTTAAGTTAAAGATGTGTTGAGGCCCCGAAATTCGCAGGCAGCAACAGTAAGGGATTCTCCCCAATCAACGTTCCCAACTAGCCCGCTAACTGTTTGGTATAGGGAATCTGTCCGGTTTACGGTCCGGCCACCGTAGGTCAAAGTAACAAAACAAAGGGTTTACCAGTTGCGTCCCAGTCCACCGTGAATTTTGTATTTTTTAACTTAATGTATGATATGCAAGTGCCTAATTAACCATGCAGGGTGATAAGATGCGAGGAGTAGTCACAATGTGATGCCCAGGTTCTTACCTCTCGTCTTAGACTCACTAGCATCCCAATCACAGATAAAACGAAAAGGAAACTAACTACCTAAACTATCCCTAGGGAGCAGGATTATCACTTGTAAGTGAGTAATACATTTTGTACATGCATTATGAAGATTTATAGTTCGCTGACATTTCTTTCAAGATACATGAACAATTACAGATATTTAAACAACCAGATAGCCGATTATTTTATGAACAACATTTATTACTCATAGTGGAAAACATGCCAAAAGGTACTGAAGAACATTCAACAAGAACATAGGTTCAGGAAGTTAAATACTCTCACAGTAAATGAAACACAGCTGAAAACGAAATAGTTCCTCTTCAACATTATTCATTTAGTCGTATAGATACATTCCACATTTCGCTCTCTCCAGCAGGCAAAAGTTGCAGCTTCTGATTGTAAAACGAAGTAGTTCCTCTTACAAGCAAATGATTTACAAATTTTTCCAGGGGGAAAAGCCCTTTCTCAGTTCTACTTTCAAATATTTAAACTACCACTGCAGATCGCTTGGGCTGCCCCCCAAACGCCTGACCCTTCAGTTCCTCAACGCTTCATATTCCTCTATCTCGCATGCTCGTGATTGGCTGAATAACTGCCGGAATTTTCAGAGCTGCTCCTCTATCACCATTCATTTTGTCCTTTTCCTGCGATCCGGCTAGTTTTGGCCTTGCTTCTACCAAACTGTCCATCTTCCTCCACGCCACGGTAGTTTGACCGATCTCCCGAACCAACCTGTAACCAATCAACGAGCATCATTTATTGGAATGGCGTTTCAAAACACAACATCAGATTCTACCGATTGAGCGACTATTCCACAAGAAAACGGCCCATTGCACCGAGGCGGAAGTCGGAAGGATACGGACGTCGGAAGTCAAAGGCTTTGACCAGCCGCAACGACGGCCGAGGAAAGGCTACAAGCACTCGACGGTGGGTGGGAAAACCTTGAATCGGAAGTCGGACGACTTTCCCTTTCGGAAGCTCAATGGCTTTGAGAGCCGCAACGGCGGAAGGGAAGGCTGAAGACACGCGATGCGGGCGGGAAAACTTTAGATCGGAAGTCGGACAGGTTTAGACATCGGGAGGTAAATGGCTTTGCTAGCCGTAACGGCGGAAGAGAGAAGGCTTAGGACATGTGACGAAAAAGTTAACGCACATCGACAGTCGGGGCAATGCCCACTTCGGATGGCAAATCGGATTGGTAGCCGCAACGGCGGACGAGAAAAGGCTATCAGCCACCGATTTAACATAAAAATGACGCCCGATCATAAGAAAACTTAAGTGTTTAGAAAACTCAAAATCATCAAATGTCAAACTGTTTCACCTCAGAGACAATGGTTTGCTCAAAGGGCAATTGATCTGACGAGTTTCAAGCTAGCAATCCAAATTCAATCCCGCGACCCACAACAAAATATTAACACAAGCATTCTCTAAAAACAAGTCACAAATTCATCTTCAGAATCAACCAAAGTCAGAACGAGACCAAACATTTATGGATCAAACGAAACCAACGCAATTCTAAATGATGAAGAGGGGCCCAAAATTTAAAACTTTGGGAAGAACAGTTGCAGCGGCAACAAGATGTAAATTCGAGTATGCCAATCTTTAAATTTAATTCGGGTCTGAATTTTTGAATTAAATTTAAATGAGAATTGACATAAAGTCTGTTAATATACATATTTTCAAATTTTAAATATTTAATAAGTTTAACTTGTCTCATATATATTTATAATTCATGAATAATAAATAAAACTTAATAAATTTATATGTATAAAAGTTTATTTATTTTTAATATAATATAGTAAGTTATCTAATATAATTTATTTATAATTAATAGTTAATGTATAATATATAATAATAATAAAAAGAATATTTAGTATTTAGCATACATTATAATCTATCCATACTATAACTTTTAAAAAATTAAATTTATTTTAGATTTTGAATGCTTTTTTTTCTTTTTCATATGGAAATATGCACAATAAACCAGCAATACTTCCCTACATTAGTGGATGGTAGAGGTGGTAAACCATCGGCCATCCTTGCAGAAGGCCTAACCCCAAAGGACTCAAGGCTCGAACTCATGACCTCTCCCCGACCCGAGAGAATGTGCGCACGTCTTACCAATTGAGCTAACCATGAAGCTATAGATTTTAAATGCCTATTATGCACATTGGCACAAGCCACAAACAAAGTGTTGAACTCAACTCTGGTTACTCAAAGAGTCGGCATTGGTTACTCATGGTAAAACCCATCCGCAAGCATGGCCTATGTGATAACTCATCAGAATACCCGTTGTCACACCAACATAGACATGAAAGTGATCCCTAACAATGTCTATAACCACTTGTACAAAGAATTAGAAGGGGTTCCTCGATTGAGACTATAGATAAATGTTGTCCAAATCTCTATTGAGCGAAGCATGTGAGACAAAGAGACCTGTTCTTTGCAAATCTTGCAAATTACTAATATAATGACCAAGCCATTCAAAACTAGTCTTCCAAGGTCAAACTTCTCACTTTTAATATGTTTAAATTGTTGTGTGATTGAATTCATACATGCTTGATAAAATTTTAGTTTTTAATATTGCTGGTTTAACAGAGCTACTTTCTTTTGTTTATTCAACTAAACATTTGTTTTCATTAAATGGGTTATCCATGGTATTAAACATTGGTTTTTGGAACCATTATGGGGAGTAAGAGCTAACTACTTACTTGGTGTGTTAACTCTCTATAACATTAATCAAATACACCAAACTCATATTCTATTTGTGTAGGTGTATTAAGTGGTACCCACAACTCATTTTACATTTGTTGAATTTTTCGAAACTAGAATACATGTATATATAGTGATTTTCTTTGGAAAATTATTATTGTCTTGTTCAATCCCTTGCACTATTTTGTTAGCAATTTGAAAAACAAAGTTCAGGAGTAATTTACAATTGAAATGTGGTGTAATTAAAGATGTTCACTTCCTTTTCACGTACACCCATCCTTTAGTGATGTTATAGCCACCTATAATTGCTAAATCAATCTCCTGTAATCTTATTTATATTTTCTCTTACTGCTAGGATAATGTAATTGCTTAAATGTTGTAAATAGAATTACACGTGAGAACTCATTGCATCGAGAGTAGCAAGGTGCTTACAACTCATTATGGAGGAGATGTTGTGTAATGTTATGAAAAATGTCGTTCCCATAAAAAATAAATAAAAATATAAATGATGCTAGCCTAAACAAAAATAATTATATTATATTGATATGATCTTAAAACTAGATATATCAAGAACCGAGATGAATCAAATGGTTTAAGTTGGTTTATTCATTACACTCTCTTTGTTCAAGGTGGAATTGCTTATAAAACCACGCATATAATCATTTATAATCCTATATAGAATGGCCAAAGTAAGGTTCTTTTATCCTGGTAATTGCTTGAAAGAGTAAAAATGTATGGGAAAAGGTATGGTTAATAGAATAAATGGGTATGAGCATTTTACTTGTTAGATAATAAATTCAACTAGTACAATTATTTTATAACTAACCAAATGCTGGGTCTAATGCTTACATGAATCATTTTTTCATGCAATTGGTCTTCGTAAAAGTCTTCAAACACCAATATTAATTTTTGGTGACACAGTACGAATACATTAGAAATTAGGTTCCATACTATTAAGCATCCATTTTAATGAGATGGACAAGAAATATGCCCAACATCTACAAATCATAAGGTATTAGACCAAGTTTCAAAAGACTTGGACAAGGCCTATATAATAAACACCCATAGGAGAAACAATGCTACCAGGCATATAGAGGAGCATAAAAGCAATAATTGAAATCATTCCTCATGAAGATCATTACAATAAAGATAAAGAAGCTTGATTTTATCAATAGGAGTCATAGAAAATTTTAAGGATCCATAATTCTCTCAGAGTGTAAAAATCTTGGCAAATCTTGCCCATCCTTAAATTTGCAACCATAAAATGTTTGGTATTTTTTTTAAATATTAAAATTTCTAAGGACTCTATATAGATTTTGAATCATTTTGACGATTTTGCAGTATATATATATATATATATCCCATGAAATTTGAGTGAATCACCTTTGAAAAAAATGTAAATTGGTGAATCTTTTTTTGGAAAAAAGGTAAAAAATAGCCTTTGGGCTAAATTTTGCCCCTAAAATTTTCAAGTGAAGCATTTCTATACTTACATACATGGTAATTCACAATAGTTGGTTATTAATGGTAAGAGTAAGGAAAAATAATTGATAGAAGCTAAGCATGAAAAAGGAAAATTTTATCGTGAAGATTCCAACAACAAGTAGCTTGAAGAGTAAGGTAAAATAAGTATTTTTTCTTGATATTCTAATAATCATTTCTAAAGTTGAAGTGAAAACCGATTTACCAATACATGGTGGTAAATTTAACATTGAATATTTGAATAGAAGGCTGAAACAATTAGAAGTTCATTTTTTCCTTTATCAAATTGAAGAAGCACACCAAATTTATTCTACTCATTTGAAGATGACCACACATGATTTGTTGTGGATGCATGTGGTAAATTTAACATTGAATATTTGAATAGAAGGCTGAAACAATTAGAAGTTCATTTTTTCCTTTATCAAATTGAAGAAGCACACCAAATTTATTCTACTCATTTGGAGATGACCACACATGATTTGTTGTGGATGCATTAAGGATAGGAAAAGATCCCATGGTTACAAAATTGAATGGATTAATATGTTTTTGAAGTCACAAATTTATACTAGAGGGCTACGAATAGGAGCAATTCATGAAATGATAATACATTCAACAATAATAGGGATAAGGTGTACAAGAAACATAATTCTAAATTTTTTAAGCAAACCATAAGGATGAATTCATATCTTTTTGGAGGATCCAAAAGTGGTGGGAAGTTAAGTACCTTTAATAGGGACAAGGTGTACAAGAAATATAATTCTAAATTTTTTAAGCAAACCATACGGATGAATTCATATCTTTTTGGAGGATCCAAAAGTGGTGGGAACTTAAGTACCTTGGGGCACTATTTAGACATATATTTTGGAAATTGCAATTTATTAATGTGAAGAATATATCTGAGGGGAGTAAAAAATCCCTATATATTGAGATAAAATCCAATAAGGAGTAGTTGTTGAAGGGCCAAGAATGAATCCAAAAAAGGTGGATCTTATAATTAGGCTGTGATGTACATGGGAACACAAATGAGAAGTATTGTAAACTTCATTCAGTATTGTGTCTTGAAATGTAATTTACCTAGAATTACAAAGAAAAATAATGAAATGCAATGAAATAATAATGCTAAGCATAAAATACAAGAGACAAATAGATAAAACTTTAGAAAGAAATCTGTGTATTACTAATATTCAAAAGAGAGAGAAATGATCATCACTTGATTTTTCAAGGGGGGCCTCCTAAAATCACAACTCCAACTACAATAGCGATCATGTATGAAACATTACACATCCTTTTACTCCATCTATAGTGTTTCAATAACCAAAACCCTAACTACCTATGGTCCCACCATCAATGAGGGTTGACCACTTAGTGGGATTTATAAAAAATATAGATGGAACATTTACATTAAGTAACAGAGTAGTCTAAATATTCTATGTTTTTCACCTTTTTTGGGTATATTTTTCAGTTTGTTTTTTTCGAACTCTGGCAGGAAACCTTAAAAATATATTTAAGTCACATGGTTTTGTAATTATAAGTTTTAAAAGAAAATAATAAAAACTTATCATATAAACTCAAAAACTTGCAAATCTTATGTCAATGAATAAACGATTCGTTGACAAATCCACTGATATAAAGTTTTCCATCTAAGGTGTACCCTACGCTAGGGTTTAGGTCTGATAAAAAGAGAAAGGAAACAATATAAAGAAGCTAAAAAATTTTTTAAATCTCTCGATCGATATTATTATCTCGATCAAACATTTTTTGCGTTTTTTCAAAACATCTCGATCGAGGGTTAAAGTGCGGTTAACCAAAAGCTCGATCGAGAATACAAAAACTAGGTAAATCAAGCTACTGTTCGCCAACTTTTCATTCAATTCATCTTGCTTATGTCTCTTCAACCCAACCCGTGAACTACCTACAAATATTTTGCATTTATTTGTTAAATTTAAGAAAGCTTAGGATCTTCACACCTGCATGAATTCAATGAGAAAAGAAGGATGCAGAAGAGATAGAAGAATTTAGTAAAGACTAATCAATTACTCATGGAAAAATTGCACAAACATGGAGACAAAACTGGAATAATATGATTGCATCCATTAATTAGTAAATGATATCAAATAAAATGGTGTTACAAATAGGATAATTTGAATTCCTAATATAGGATTCGAATCTACCAACCTTGACTGACTACGGTGCTAACGTGGTGTGGGAAAATCACCACTAGAGCTCACTAATACAACTCTGGATCATTGAATCAGTTCACAACCAGTTAATTAATGTAGGTAGGTGAGCAAATGTGCCCCGCCTCCCTTAAATCATGCAAATTGGCGCTAGGATGACTGAGAGTGAACTAACTGATGGGAATTTAAGCATAACTGAGCATAATTGAACACCGACTAGGGTAAACTATAGGAGACTCCTGGTGGCACTCAGATTGGGTTCCTAATTTATAGGGATTGGTCCTTGGAGCTCCTAAACTCATGCAGATAGGCACATTGAGTGGTAGGTGTCCCCCAGGTGAGTCTCCCATGTAGTAGTGAAGTGGAAATGGCCTCTTAATCTAGGAAAAGACAAATAGATTATGGTGGCCAAGGAAGGATTAATTAATAATCCTAACATCCCCCCTTGATCCTAACTTGGACAACTTGGTCTCTAGAAACTAAGACCAAAGGTAACCCATACAATCTAAATGTAAAAATGACTTCTTAACAAACAAAGCGAATGGGGAAAACCTCATGGGAAACGCCCCCCCTCAATATAAGCAGGAAAAACTAGGATCAAGCTTTCATATTAAGATAAAACATTTATTTTTGAGTAAAAACTTGTGAAAATATTTATGCAATGTGCATCTTTGTGGAGCAGTAATGCAGTGTGATGGTCCTTGTGTGCACTAGTTTCCTGGTATTGTGTATGTCAACCTCTCCTCCTTATTCCAATCTGATGATAGATAGGAGAAGAAGTGTTTCCTTTGTCTCTTCTTTCAGGAGGAAGAGTGACATGGTCCAATTTGTTCTTTAGTGGGAAGAATTGTTAACCAGACCTTACCATCATTGAAGCATCTCTCAGGGAGTTTGTATCACCTCTTTGGGAGGAGTATATTTTCTTGACATAGTGCAAGGATTTATTTTTGAAACTGAGATCTTGTTCTCCTCATGTCAGATGACTCTCCAGTCATGTTCCCAGTAGCCTCAATAACCTTTTGAGCCAATTTAGGCCTAGGATTGGGAGTAGGGATGCTTTGGTTAGCCTGTATGAGTCATCTGGTATACATACAAAAATGTGCTGCTAAGGAGGGAACATAGAGTACATTATTGAAAATTCCACGCTCTAACTTGATTGAAACCTTTCCTTCAGCTTGGATTTGAGTGTCATCTCCCATGTGAATACTTGGACCGTCCGTAAGTTGTAATGAAGAGAATGATTCTTTTGATGCAACCATGTGATTGGAGGCTTCTGAATCAATGAGGTAGGCATATGATTTTGAAAAACCAACCTTCAGTGCATGGCATCTCTCATCATGATATTCAGTCTTGTCTCCAGATTCAACCTTCCTTATGCCTTCAAGGAGGGAAATATCGTGTTTCTCAAGGATTTTTGACATCTGATCTATGGTATTCTTCATAAAATATTTCTCTCTATGGTTTCCTTTCTTACAATAGGAGCACTTGCCCTGGTCCAACCTCTAATGTTTGCCCTTCTTAGAGCATGAGGCTTCATTTGCTAGAATTCAGTGCTCCTTTTTCCTTTTCCTTTCTGCTTCCTCCTTTCTTTTTCATTCTTTTTCTCACTAGCCAAGAGATATTGATTTGGAGAGGCTCTAAGGGATCCCATCTATATTAGCTTGTCTTTTTCATGTATTAGAGACTCCGTGAAGACATCAAGGGGTGGAATTTTCCAATTAGGAGTTGTCAGTCTCCCGAAGTGAAGGTAGATAGGAACAATGAGAATTATGGGCCAAGTTTTCTTAGTATAGAGAGCACCAATTGCTCATCCTTCTTGTCAATCATGCACTACTTGCATTGCATGACCAATGATTTGAATTTTTAGAAAAAATGTTGTATAGTTACGAAGTTGCTGAGATGTCGTGTTATCAGCTCATGCTCTAAAATATAGCCCCTAAACTCATCATGTTTTCCAAACAAGGATTTGAGCTTCTCCCATTCTTGTTTCGGTGTTCTCAATCCCTCAAGGTGAAAGAGTATCTCTCTGGTGATGTGGATGCACATGAAGCCAAATGCTTCATCAAGCTTATTCAAATACTTTGATTTTTCAAGATGTTGTTGGGGTTCGACCTCTCTTCCCATGGTGACCCTGTACAGACCCTTGTTGCACAAGAAAATATGCATATCATCCCTTCAATAAATATAATTGAATGTTTTAAGGATTCAGGGTGTAATATTTGCTGAATTATCCATCTTACAGCTTCAAGAAACAATTAATTCTTCAAAAATATTAAATTTACCTGCAAAAATGATGCAAAAACACTTCAATTCAAATCAAACCAATTCAAACACTCTCCACTTCGACATGTGCACTTTTCTGGGTGCATCACACCTGGCTAGACTTCTATGGACATAATCCAGAGGGAGCAAGGCAAGAATACCAGGATTTATGTGGAACCCAATTGCTTTTGGTGCATCAATGGAAGTTTCCTAGGTTTGAAGCTGGGATGGATAACTAATATGATACCATTTTTAAATTTAATGAAGCATATGATCTTCAGGGCTGCATGAATTCAATGAGAAAAGAAGGTTGCAGAAGAGAGAGAATAATTTAGTAGAGACTGATCCATTACTCATGCAAAATTTTCACACACATGGAGACAAAATTGGAATAATATGACTACATCCATTAATCAGTAAATAATATGTAATAAAATGGTGTTACAAATAGGATAATTCAAATTCCTAATATAGGATTCAAATATACCAATCCAGACTAACTCCAAAGCTAACTTGGTGTGGGAAAATCACCACTAGAGGTCACTACTGCAACTCTGGATGACTAAATCAGTTCACAATCGATTAACTGATGTCGGTAATTGAGAAAATGCACCCTACTTCCCTTAAATTATGCAAACTAGAACTAGGATGATTGCGACTAAACTAACTGATGGGAATTAGAGCATGACTAAACATAACCGAACACCGACTAGGGTCAACTGCTGGAGATTGTTGGTGGAACTCATAGTGGGTTCCTAAATTATAGGGATTGGTCTCTGAAACTTGTTGGAGGAGCTAGTCACTGAGCCGACTAGACTGGTTAACCGACAAATCGAAGATTAGGTCGGCCTCCAAAGACCATGTCGGTTGACTGAACCGACAAGTAGTTATTCATAATGTTTTTTAATCATCTATAATAGGCTGTTGAGCCAAATAAGAACTTGGTTCAGTTCTGTGTATGTATGGACCCTTATGTGATTCACTAATATAATCTATTATTATATCACCTATTCTTGTCTCTTGTATTTATATGAATATATGTTTCTATATGTGTATTATTGGTAACCTTATGTGATCTGTGTGATTACAACATTGGTTCCGTTGTCGGTAGTACATATACGGATAATATGAACATACGTAGATGATATTAGAACAAGAGATTAAGAATTGGTGGGAGTGTAAGATCGCAAACCATTGCTCAGGAGAAGGAGAAATTCTTCACTGAAACACATGAGAAATTTGTAGAATCGGTGCCCCAGTTGTTGAAAAAACTATTAGATGAAGCCGGAAGCAACTAAAGATCAAGAATTGCTCTAGAAAATGATCCGAGGAGGACGAACAGACCTATTGGAGTAGTTTGAGAAAATTGCAGATGAATTCTATGAAGAACAAGCAGTAGAGGAGAGAGTTTCAGTTGAAAGTATTAAAAAAAGATTCTATACCGACTTCACTAGGAAATTAATTTGTTCACTATCAAAATTGTTGTTCAAATTTATAATTGACAGAGGAGTAGGCCATATAGTCGAACCTCGTCCATCACTCATCGAACCGCCAAAAAACACTAACTGGGTGGAAAAGAAAAAAGCGTGGGAAAAATTTATTACCGAAAGGGAGTGGGAGTACTTCCTGAACAAGTAGACAAAACTATCTGGGCTTACGAAAGCGTCAGGTAGGATATGAGGGGGTATCTTGCCATGTGTTGGGGTAGAGTAGAAGGATTCTAATCGACCTGAGAAAATACCACCACCAACAATGAAAAGTCGACCTAAGAAGGAAATTGAGCGGAGAGTGACTCACAAAGGTACATCGGACCTACAGAAGATAGAAATGGAGAAGAGGCAGAGAAGAAGGGAAGAGAACAAGAGTAAGCTATAGCGCCCCAGAGAAGAATGGTTTCCAGGGTGAAAGGACATGAGGAAAATCTACCACAGCCAGGTCATGACTGACAGGAGAAAGGCGTAGATGAAGAGTTGTCACCGATGGAGGAATATTTGTGGATGGAGAAACGAGAAGCTCTCCAACTGGAAATAAACCAGGAGGTAATACCTCTGTCTCCGATAAATATGAGTACCCAAATGCAGGCCATTGTCGAGGAGGTTATGAGACTAAGAGCTGGTGATTTCGGTATATGGAGCTGACTAGATGATGAACTAAATGATGAGAATCATTTAGTGATCCATCGACCGAAGGAAGGAAATTGGGTTACACTCAGGCATACTCATCCAACCGAAGCATCCATTTACTCTACCCCTGACATGAAGGAGCGCCCCCCCCTTGCCAAACACATCTTTACAAAACACAGGCTAGTTGTAATCACAGGCACAACAGTGCAGTTGGACATCAACAGAAGAAGTTGAAACTGACCGACAAGTTGTCAAAACAAAATTGACAACCAAAATATCAAATGGAAACGAAATTTCTGTCAAGACTAGCTGTGGATAGAGAGATACATGGAATATCCTACTACCCCCCCCACCACCCCCACCACTGCCACCTCCAGAAGGATAAGCCAACGCCGACATGGGGAACGATTCAGCACACATCCCCCTCTATGAGGGCAACGAAGATCCCAGGCGACATTGGTTCGTCTACGAGTCAATGTGGAAGGCCAATCAAGCTACAAATGAAGATAGACAAATGGTGCAGTTCGCAGGTGTCCTATGAAAGAGAGCATTAACTTGGTATATGAACTATACCAAAAGGACACCTAACGCATCTAAAGTAGAGATCAAGCAACAATTTCTATCCTTCTTCAAAACACCATATGCAAAGCATCTGGCAGCGAAAAAACTTAAGTCTACAGTGCAGAAACCAGCAGAAACCGTTCAGGACTATGAAAAAAGATGGAAAGACCTCTTGAGCCAAATAGGCTATGTGATCGATGAACAATTTTGATTCAATGGTTTTTGCAAGGCTCTCCAAAAATATCCGACGACATATAAGTCTAGAGACATTCAAAACGTATGAAGAAGCATTGACAAAATCTCTACAGGTCAAGATGGATGAGGACTACCCAACATACCCTGTTGTCAATGCACGAATTAAATAAAAGTTGGAAATCATGCAGAAATACTTAAGAGAACTAAACCTCAAAGCTTAGAAAATATGGTGCACGAAATGCTCTACAACCGACCATACGAAGGATAATTGTTGACAGGATGTAAGCTGACAAGACGTCTAATTTGTTCAAACAAAATGTTTCTGCGATATCTATCAGGAGCATGGAGACCATATGACAAAGGATTGCCCATATAACATGAAGAATGGAAAAGATTCTTGGTGTGCTATATGTGAATTTAAGAGTCATGCAACAGTCGAATGTCACTTGAACCTCAAAAACCGACAACACTATCAGGCGGTCTACCAAACAAATGTAGTGACCCAGAATAATGACAATGTCCCAAGGAGCAATGATCAGAATGAACCAAGCAATAGACAATATGAAGGTCGTAGATACGAGCGTCAGTTCGACAACTATCGTGGAGGATTTGGAGGTCGAGGATGATTCTCTAGAAATCGTGACAATCGACCACGATGACCAATCCAATGTTTTACATGATATAAAGAAGGACACTAGTATGCAGACTGTCCGTATAAAGAAAGAACCGACCTAAATTTTTGTACTAGCTATGGTGTGGGAAACCACTAATTGGAAGATTGTCCCACCATACTCAACAAAATTAATAAAAAGAAAAATTTTACTGTCTTGTCTTGTGTTCAAAAAAGTGATATAGTTCACCCAAAGAATCTACAAATAGTAACTAAACAAGGAACGGAAATTGGAGGTGACAATCCAAGAATAAGCAAAGTTAAGAACAAAAATGAATATCCGAACCCTACAAAGCAAAAACAATTGTATAACGATGCATCAAACATGTTTTGAGAATTTGCTAGACAAGAAGATGTCGATGACAATCGATAGAACACACTTCAAGAACTATTGAACTTAATACATAAAGATAATTCAGTGGCACAATTCATTGACCTATTGTACAATACTAAGAACAAAAATTATATAGATAAACAAACAAAGAGTATATGCAGTCTAAATCAAAAGGATAAGAATGATGTTGATCCACTTATCGATCTTGAAATCAAAGGATACCACGTTCAACAAATCGTTCTCGCATTTGGACCCCAAGTAAACATTATGACGAGGGATACATGGGAATAGTTGGGTAGGCCTCGACTGAATGAATCAGGCATATATTTAAAGTTAGTCGAACAAGGACTGATCAAACCCATTGGGGTTTGGAGAAATGTCGATACAACGATAAAAGGCATATCGAAAAAATTCGATTTCAAAATCATCGACCCTAAGGAAGGATCCAGTTCCTTCTCGGCCTTGATAGGACACCCATGGGGCAGAAAAATGAAGGCATCTATCTCATTGGACAAGGAAAGAACAAAACTAAAAGGGAACAGACATAAAGTTATTGTCCCCATTTTTCCTTCACAAGGAGAACTCTGGACTGAGCTTATAGATGAGGAAGTCGATGTTCGACAACTCTTTCAGATTCAAAATGATGAAGATTATACTGAACCTAATAGTTATGGTGAACTTCATCTAGGAAATCAAGATTCCATTGGATATAATTCAGATGCAGAATTGTATGATTGCGAAATAAAAAACTATGAAACATAAGCAAGGGGTTGTTGGACTACTTAGGCTCTCCAGAAGAAACCAAATTGACAATTCTTCTCTGTATCGATTATTCCTAAAATATTTGAAAAGAAAATAAGGGAATACCCCTCTTTGACACCAATAAACATAGATAATAAACAAAACCTTCGGTATAAATAGAGAGATTCACCAACTCTCCATGTAGAACAAGTCTCTAAGAACCTAGATGAACATGGCCGACTCCAAATCCTGGTAGAAACATTTACAGGACAAGTTTCTCGATGGTGGGACACCCATTAGTCCAGATTACACCCATGAAAAACAGCTTTGAATTTCTTCATAGAAAGGTTTGGAGGTAGGAAGCTAACTAAACATGCACAAATACATGTCTTCATACAAGGACAAGATCCAGAATACCACATAAGAACATGTGAAAAAGAATGGAGAAGACTTGGTTACAAAGACGAACGTATATGGCCACACCTATTTCCTTCGACATTGGATGATATACTAAATAAATGGTATAAAATGGAAGAAGCACGAGATGAAAGATTTCTATGGAATGAAATTAGATAAAATTTTATTAAGGACTTTAACTTTATACTAGAAGACGAAAAATTAGTCGAAGCTAAGAAACAAATAAAAACATTTATACATCCAACTTCTAAAAAATCAACACAGAATAGCCGACTAAATGCAGCATGCCATAACATTCGATCAAACAAAATAGCACAGTCGATGAGGCTCTGAATAGAAAATGAACACACATATGGGAAAATATTTCAGTGGATATCTGATCACCTAAAATTAGTCAAACCATTCAGAACGATATTCAAAATCGAATCGAACGATAAAGCTGATACCGACCGGATGACGGCATCAGACTTTCCAACGACATTTTCACAGTTCAAAGAAGGTAGTCGACAAATTAATGAAAGAAAGGTGCCAGAATGGATGGACACAAAAGTTAAAACCATAGAAATTGACATATCTAATGATAACAGACCGAAAATGGAAAAAATAGGCGATTATCAGAGCGAAGAGAAAACAACAGAAATTGTCGACTTATTAAAATAATTTCAGGATGTCTTTTCTTGAGACTACAAATACTTAAAAGGGTTAGTAAAAGAAATGGGCGAGATGAAGATCGACATCAAACCTGAAGCCAAGCCTATCAAGAAAAGACCCTACAAGTTAGCTCACAAGTACAACGAAATAGTAAAAAAGGAGATCGACAAGCCCAATGGTCTGCCAACCGAAAAAAGCATGACCCGACAAAGTTAAGAATCTATGTCGATTTCCGAGAATTAAATAAAGTCACTCTAATAGATCCATTTCCAACCCCATACGCTGACGAAATCCGAAATGAATGTTACTCATTCACGGATGCATTTTCAGGGTATAATCAAGTACCAATAGCCAAAGAAGACCAGAAAAATACTACATTTGTCTCTGAATTTGGATCATTTGTTTACAGAGTGATGCCATTCGGTCTCAAGAATGCACCTGCTGTGTTTTCAAGAATAGTTGTCAAAACATTTCAAGAATACATTTATAAAACGATGGCAGTATACTTTGATGATTGGACGATCTATTCCATACTGAAAGACCATTGTAAATGGTTAAGGCTTATGTTGGAACGATGTCGACAAATTCTGTTGACTCTCAATAGAAAAAAATGTACCTTCTTAACCCCTATAGGAATCTTACTAGGGAACATTGTCTGCAAGGAAGGCATCAAAGTCGATTTTGCAAAAATAAAAATAATCCTTGACTTAAAACCACCAGTGAATCCAAAACAGGTCAGAGTATTGTCAGGTAATATAGGATATTATAGAAAAATCATTTGACACTACTCAGATATGACATACCCATTGGAATAATTATTAAGAGAATATTAGGAGTTCGACTGGACAGAAGAATGTGATACATCATTCGACACTATGAAAATAAAATTAGTTGAAGCACCCATTCTTAGATTCCCAAATTGGTTGATCAAATTCCATGTACATATTGATGCTTCAGAGCTAGCAATAGGTGCAATTTTGACATAACCTGATGAAGATGGAATGGACTATATAATCATTTACAACAATAGAAAATTAAATAAGTCAGAACGCAACTACTCAACAACAGAAAGGGAGGCACTAGGGATGGTCTTTGCACTCCAAAAGTATCGACACTACCTATTGGCTAACCCTTTTATATTCTACAATGACCATCAAGCACTTAAATATATGGTAAACAAGCCTCTACACCATGGAAGAATCTGCTGATGGCTGTTACTGTTCCAAGAATTCGAATTCGAAGTCATCGTTCGACTAGGAAGACTAAATGTCGGTCCTGACCACTTGTCGAGAACCGACATGGGGGAGGAACCGACAGGAGTCGAAGATGACCTGCTGGATGCACACCTATTCTGAATAGAAGTTGTTCCTACAGAATTGGAGGAAATAACACAATTTATAGAGAATGGACAAGCACCTGGCATGAACACTAAGAAGAAACAAATTCTAGCCATGAAAGTTGCACCATATAGTCTAATCAACGAATTTTTGTACAAAATGGTTTTGGATGAAGTACTCCGTCGATGTGTTTTAGAGCATGAATGAGAAAAAATTATGTATGAAGCACATCATGGACAAGTGGGAGGACATTTTTAGTCGGATACAACTGCCAAGAAAATCCAACAATCGGGACTTTGGTGGCCGACACTTTACAAAGACTGTAATAAGTTTGTTAGCAAATGTGATCGCTTCCAAAGCCTAGGTCGACCTTTACCTAGAACAGAGATTCCCTTGATATCCGTAAACACAAGATTAACATTAAAAATATAGGCTATCGACTTTATAGGTCCATTTCCAGTCCTAGCAAAAAGAATAGGTGCAAGGTACATCATAACAACAATAGAGTATGTAGCTAAATGGGAAGAAGCAGAACCTGTCGAAACCTGCTCTAGTAAGGTAGCTGCTAAATTCATTTATGAAAATACCATTACTAGGTTTCGTTTCCCACTAACCCTAATAAGTGACCAAGGTTCACACTTCATCAATAAAACCATTGCAACACTGACAGAACAATTCAAAATCGGCCACCGTCGAAGCACAGCCTATCACCCTTAGTCGAATTTTTGGGGCATGACATGAATAATATTATAGATATTTCAATTCAGGATAAAATGTCAACCTTGTCCATCATTACAACCTTTACCATAGACATCCATAGAGCTCTCTGCATTTGGGCATAATTTCAACACCAACTGGCCATTACAGCAGAAGCCATAGTCGAAGTATGTGTACAGAAAATACCATCTATTAGACTGCACAACCCATGAAGATAGAAAAAAGGGAAGAAAGCTACTTTAGATAGAGTTTTGTTACCTCTCTTGTTTCTTCGGGATGAAGAAATATTTTGTTCCTGGAGGAGATGTTGGAGGAGCTAGTTTGTGAGTCAACTAGACTAGTTAACTGACTAATCAAAGATTAGGTCGGCCTCCAAAGGTTGTGTCCGTTGACTAAACCGACAAGTAGTTATTCATAATTGTTTTGTAATCATATATAATAGGTCGTTGATCCAGATAAGAACTTGGTTCAGTTCTGTGTATGTATGGATCCTCATGTGATTCACTAATATAATCTGTTATTCTATCACTTGTTCTTGTCTCTTGTATCTGTATGAATATATGTTTCTATATGTGTATTATTGGTAACCTTATGTGATATGTGTGATTACAACAAAACTCCTAAAATCATGTAGACATGCACATTGAGTGGCAGGTGGTCCCAAGTGAGTTCACCATGCACTAGTGAAGTGTCAATGACCTCCTAAGCTAGGAAAAGACAAATAGACTATGGTGGTCAAGAAATGATTAATTAATAATCCTAACATTATTGAAGTATATTGTATAAATAAATTTATAAAACAAACATAAACTTAAATTTATGATTTGTAACTTCATTTTTACTCTCTTGATTCTCTCAAAGTGTTTCTTTTTCTAAGGATTTCAAAGGAAAATGGACATTTTCATTTCTTATTCACCAATTAAGACGTGAAACAAAAAAAAGTCAAAGTAGGAAGTATCGGATCATGATCAAATTAATGAATAAGAAATATGAGAAAAGACCAAAGAAAGGATGAGGTGATGACAAACAACATTGAGAGAGAAACAAGAAGATGATGAAGATCAACCTTTGGTGGATCCAACTCCAATTGAGGACGAGAACGATATTTTTCTTATTTCATTTTTTCAATGACAATTATTTCAAACATGTTTCTTAATTCTTACTTCTTACCTCAATCTCTCTATTGTCATGTTTCAAAATCAATTACATAATTATAATGTCAAAATCAGTTACAAAATTATCATGTCGATTGATTCTTGGTCATTGAATTTTCAACATATTATACGATTTTTATTGGTCACAATTAATTTTTATATTCTAAATAATGTACTGAAATGTTCATGTACATGCATTGAGTGTTATTAGATAATATTATTGCATGCTAGTGTACAACCAACTTATCAATATAGATATAGAAATTTTTTATCTGAGCTCTCAAAAATCTTCCTTGTAGTGTTAAAATTTATTCCTCAAGTTTGGTTTTGATAGGAAGTTTCAAATATCATCTAGTGGAATTGATAGTCAAATATTCATAGAAATAAACACTATAGAACAACTTAAATTCAAATATGTACATACACGTTAAAAAAACAAATCGTTAAATTAGAGGTAATGTTTATTTATGTATATGGTTCATGTTTATTTATGTATATGATTTCTCCTTAAACTAGATATATAAATGTGTATGTGATTTCACACATAAAATGATAGCTTATGAGATATCTATTGTAAATTACTTCATTGGGATGGATGTTGGAATAGATAAAATTCCTTTTAATGTAGAGTACTAAATTTTATTATTTTACATTTTAGAAAGTATGATTTTTTATTGTCATGCATGTTCATATAAATTATTAGATTAAAAGAATCTCATTGTTTAAGAAATTAAACCCTTGTATGCACCTAGCCCTAAAAGCCATTCAGATTCTAGAGTGGCGGGGCCGACGGCAGCGAGGGTTTGTGATGTAGTAAGGTCTGGTGGTGCAGTGAGGGCATGTGGTTTCAAGGGTGGATGACTCGGCAGTGTTCTTGGACCTTGCAGTGCCGTTTCCAGTCTGGAAGATGGTAGAATTTCAGGTAAGCTATAGTTGTCCGGCTCTGTTTTGGCTTTTATGGGGTATTAGGGGGTTTTTGTTTGGTCTTGTACGAAGTCTCTATGTTTTGTTGGGTGTCTCTATGGGCGTTTTAAGGGTGGGAATCATGGAGCTCATCTCCCCAAACAGGATACTAGTACCAACCATGAGTGAAAAAGTGGGAATATGATGGGTTTGGGTGATTCTGGGCTCCGCCACCTTTCTCCTTGGTTAACTGTTGAAAGGGCTGGACCTTTGTACATGGTCTCTACGTCACCTCTCATCGAGGTTTGTCACTGACACTTATGGTACCGATTGGTTCTTTTCTTGTCTGTCTGTATGGTTTTGACTTCAGGTTTGTATTTTGGCTTTAGGGTCGTCCTTATGCTCCTTTGACGAGACTGGGGGTTTGATGGGTTTTCTAATCCAATGTATTGTTTTCGGTCTTTCTCCTCTACTGATCGGAAGGGGGTTGACGGGGTTTCAAGTCTCTTGTCGGTTTGGGTGTCACGTTTCCCACTATGTGTTATGATTATGCCAAGAGGGTGTTTTTCACTCAGGTGATGGGGTTTTTTGGTTTGTTTGACTGGTTGTGGAGGGTTATCGGTGTTTTTTTAGCCTCGTTTGGTTTTTTGGGTATTCGATCGGTGGTCGCGGGGGTATTTGGACCAGGGTTGTAGCTAGGGGTTTTATTTTTGCTAAGTTGGTCTGTTGTTGGTCTTGCTTTCGGTGGTCAGTTAGTTTTGTGAGGTGGAATTTTGGGCCCTTGTTGGAACAGGGTTCTTGCTATACTCCTTGTAATGTGATAAGGGTACCACTTCACGCTGGGTGGGTGGTTTTGTTGTTGGTTGGGTTTTGTGAGGTGGACTTTTAGGCCCTTGTTGGAACGCGGTTCTCGCTATACTCCTTGCAATGTGCTGAGAGTATTGCTTCGTGCTGGGTGGGTGGTTATGTTGTTGGTCGAGTGGTGGTTGTGGTTTTCGGTCCCGGGTAAAGGTAGGGGTTCAGACCCAGTTTTCGTGCAGACTTACTCTGTAGCTTGTCTGGTGATTTCTGACAATTCCCTTGAGACTCTCATAGGTCTTAGGTGGTGTGGCGCATATTGGTCACTGGTTTGGGGTTTCTGTCTTCTGTTTGGGTTGTGTGTCGCAGCTACTCGTTTGGTGTCTAGGTGGACTGGTTCAAGGTTGATGGGGTGGGAAAAGATCTCTTCCTTATTGTTTTTCTCTTCCCTATCTTTCTTTGGGCTGGCTGGTTTGTTGTTTGACTAGGTGTGCTCCTCTCTATATGGTGTTGCATGGTACAGGGACGTCAGACCCGGGGTCTGGGGAGGTTGTACCAGTGCCACGATTGGTGTCATCCAGAGCACGTTCCAAGCGCCAAGAAAAGGATTTAAAAGCACATTAGGGTTGCTTTAGGTATGTGCTTGGTCGAGATATATACATGGAACGGGTGGGAGCCCTCTACACAAGAGCGCTCATCGGAATACTGGAGTATTGTAGCATGGGAAAGAAGGAGTGGATGGAGTGGGCTATGCTGCATTGGAAGCCTCTACTCACATATGTACCTACTATAAGCTTATTAGTGAAGGGATGGTTGGTGTTCATTTTTTTGGAAGAGGAACATGCCACACGTATCCTTGATGGGCTCTGGAAGATGGGGAAAGGTTCACTAGTTCTTAGCAGATGGCACGTTGCCTTTGACCCATTGAAGGAGTGGGTCGTTGAACGACATTTGTGGATGATTCTCCCTACGTTGCCGTTTCCGCTCTGGAATAAGGATTTTCTGGTAGGGTTGGAAAACTCCTTGGGTCGATTCATTGCTGTAGAAGACAATTTCCACTCCATCTTTGATAAGAGGAGTGCAAAGATTCCGATCGAACTGGATATCACAAAGGGGTTTCCTGCGGAGGTGGAGATAGACTGTTTGGGTAATATTTTAATACAAAACTTAATAATATGCATATCCCTTTTAGATGCAATTGGTGCCATGAGGTGGGGAACCTACGACGTTCTTGTCCGCGGCTTCTTCATGGCTCTGATCTATCAATTCCACCGAATGGTACCCCCTCGCCGGTAGTGCATGATGTGGCTCAACTTCAGGTGGGCCCGGATTCTGTGCCTGCTCCAGTGTTAAGTAAGTACACTAAATCCTTATCATTTTTTGGAGATGTATCATAAATATTAGTTGATTATCCAGGATATTGAGGCTAGTGTAACTAGGACTAGGTCTAAAGGGGTTGAGTATTTACCTTTGAACATGAACCAAGTTTCCAATGAGGATCCACTCTTTGTGGATGTGCACTCCCCTGTCCCTATTTCATCGGAACTTCCTAGTAGCCCGGTGTTAGGACCCTCTTTGTCGTGTCCTGTGGTGCCACTCTTCTCACCTGAAGAATTTCCACCCTTGATGGGTCTGAATAGCCATTTACCCTCTTTGGATTCTCCTGTCAGTCCTTGTTCGGCTTCGGCTTTCTCTGATCCCTCTCTATTGAAGTCACTTTCGATTTTTTCAGCAAAAACGCCTTCTTCTCCATCTACTCTTCCCCTTGACCCAATCTGTTTCGAAAATGTGCCTATTAGAAAGCCAAAAAAAAAAACCGCGGCGGTTTTCAGGCTGGATATGTTTCTCCTCCATACATCCCTCTGTCTGTTCGGATAAAAAATGTGTCTAGAGGTCAGTCTATTTCTCACACCAGGGAACTTAGAGCATTGTCTCCCTCTAATAGTGGTTCTTGATGTGGATTATGTCTCTCAATGTGCGTGGCTTTGGAGGGTTAGCTAAACAAAGAAAACTTCCCACCCTTCTTCATTCTCTGTCTCCTAATATGATCTTGCTACAAGAGACCATGTGTAGTCATTATCCGACCCTCCTGGCTTTCTCCAAAATTCTCCCGGGATGGGAATTCTGTGCTACAAGTGTTGTTGGTATCTTGGGTGGTTTGCTCATGGATTGGAACCCTCTTTCTATTAGCTTCAAAGCCTATGAAATATTGGCTAGGATTTTGGTGAAAGATCGGTTCAAAGCCTCTTCCACAACCCTTTCTGTTCTCAATTGTTATGGGTCATATAGAGATAGGTATACCTTATGGAAGAGGGTGGTTGATGGTGTCCTTCTGCTCTTACCAAATCTGATCATGGCTGGGGATCTTAACTTTACAATTGGTGCAAATGAGATATGGGGTAATAAATCCCTATTAGACCCACTAGCTCTTTTTTTCACTCTTCTTATAGCTAACCATAATCTTGTTGACCTGGCACCTCCATATGCAGGACCCACTTGGAGAAATGGTCGGTCTGGTGTAGATGGTATCAGCAAGAGGCTAGATAAATTCTTGTTATCGGCTTTTGTTGTTCCAAGTATGCATAGACATAGAGTTTGGTCGACTCCCTCAGATATTTCAGATCATTATCCAATCTGTATGGAATGGGAAGTGGAAAATGCTACACGGTGTTTCCCTTTCAAATTTAACAAGGCCTGGCTGTTAGAAGAGGATTTTTTCCTTTTTGTTAAAGATTGTTAGGGCTCCTGGGTTATGGATAAGGAGGTGGATGAGATGAAAGGCCTTGCTCTTAAATTGAGATTTATTAACAAGAAAGTAAAATCCCGGACCAGTGAGCGGGCCTTTCGTATGAAAAGTGAATTTCTGGAGGTGATGGGTGAGATCACCTTGCTTCTAGCATCTTGTCCTTCTGGCATTCTATTGGTCGAGGATACTGAATCCTTATGAATTCTAAGGGACATGAAGTAAAAACTGGTTACACATGAACTCTTGACTTGGAGGCTAAAGAGTAGGACAAAATGGGCTGATTTAGGTGATGCTAATATGAAGTATTTCCACTCCATTGCATCAGCTCGAAGGAATCATAATGCTATATGGGCCCTAAAGAATGAGGAGGATACCTGGGTGGAGGATGAGGATAAGTTAAAAGAGATAGGTATTAGGTACTTCTCTAACATTTTCAAAGATGATAATCAGACTAATATTATTGACTAGATAAAGGTAATTCAGTTGTTTCCTTCATTTATCTCTGGGGAGGAAGATGATATTTTCACATCAAAGATCTCAATGGGGGATAGTGAAGGGGCTTTGGGGTCTTTCAAAAAAGATAAAATCCCAGGCCTTGATGGCTGGCTTGTGGAATTCTTTCTATGCTTCTTTGATCTTATGGGAGGGGATATTCTTGCAGCAGTTGTGTCTGCTAGGGCTACGGGGAGGGTGGAGACCTCACTAAACTCTACTTTCATCACTTTGATTCCAAAGAAAGAAAAGCTACTCTCCTTTGTTTATTTTAGGCTGATTTCACTATGCAACCTGGTGTATAAGATTATATCAAAGATAGTGGATTTCAGGCTTAAGCCCTTCCTGGACAAGTCTATCTCTTCTGAGCAGTTCGGGTTTCTCAGGAACAGATAGATAGTGGAGCCTATCAAAATCACTCAAGAAGCTTTACATACCTTAAATACAAAAAAACAAAATGCTCTAGTTTTAAAATTAGATCTGGTAAAAGCATTTGACAGGGTTAACTGGTCCTACCTCCGCCTCATTTTGCTTCAGATAGGCATTCCTTTGGTGGGAGTCAACTGGATAATGGGATGCATCACCTCAGTGAATTTTTCTCTTCTGATAAATGGAATTCCCTCTAGTTTTTTCAATGCTTATAGGGGGATTAGGAAAGGTTGTCCCTTATCTCCCCTTGTGTTTATACTATTAATTGAAGGCCTAAGTTTATTGATAAAAGATGCAAAGGAAAAGGGCAGGATCATTGGCATTCAGATCTTAGATTCCATGTCTCTGACTCATCTTCTATTTGTGGACGATGTGGTACAATTTGGAATAGGTACTTCAGAAGAATGGGTGGCTTTTGATGTCAGCTTAGGAACATTATGTTCGGAATATGGTATGAACATCAGTCTAGAGAAGTCTAGATTTATTTTCAGTGAATTGGACCTAGGGATTCAAAAAAGTATTCAGTGTATTTTACCATATAAGATGGAGCCCATTCAAAATGGCTTCAAATACCTGGGTTACTATATCAAGCCATTGGGTTATAAGATTAAAGATTGGTTGTAGTTGATAAAAAAATTTGAGAGGAGGATAGATTGCTGGGAACATAAATTTCTCTGTCTTGGAGGTAGGTTGGTCTCGATAAAAGCAGTCCTATCCAGTTTGCCAGTATACTGGTTTTCCCTTGCACCTGTATCGAAATTCATTCTAAATAAGTTGAGGAAGTTAATATTTGCTTTCCTATGGGGATCCATAGGTGAGAGCAAACACTATCATCTTGTGGAGTGGCAGATGCTTTCCAGGCCCATCGAATGTGGTGGATGGGGCATAAAAAATCTAGAATGGTTCAGTATTTTGTTGCGACTAAAGAGCTTGTGGTTGGAACTTCATGGTACATGAATATGGCACTAAGTGATTCAGGAAAAATATATGAAAAAACAGTCTGTGGAAGTATAGCTTAGAACAAAAAATTTCTTGGGTAGAGAAACTTCGATTTTTCATAATGGTTTTTTAAACACCTTGTCCTGGCTTGGAATAGTTTTGGGATGGCAGGTGGGGGATGGAAGGAGTGTACTAATTGGAGTGGATCCTATAATCGGATATTCTGGTTCTCCCTATCTACCTTTGGATCTTATGGAATCTATACAGGATTCTGGTACCAAGACACTACAGGATGATCGAAACCCCTTATTAGAGGCTCAAAACTATTGGTTATCATTAGAGGATTTGGAGCTGGGGGGTCCTAGGATTCTTGCTGGAATGGTTTTATTAATAGTCTTGAGAATGGAGGTATAAAACTTAAAATCTCGACTGATAGAATCCTTTGGACTCACAATAAAAAGGATGGCATGGTCACTGTTGCACTGGTGTATGACTTGATGGCAAATACTTTGTTGGATCCTCGAAGTGATTTTCCTATGGCTCAGATTTGGCATGGTACATTTCCTTTGAAGATAAAGTGTTTTATCTGGTTGGCACTTCTTAATAAAATTTTGAATTGCGATAAATTATTAAAGCATGGATGGATTGGTCCAAGCAGATGTGTCTTATGTCACAGCGCTAAAGAGAATATGCAACATTTATTTGTGGAATGCTCCTTCACGTCCTTGGTGTGGTCCGAGCTCTATAGTATCTATAAGTGTGAATCACTCCTCTATGGAAACTCGTTTGCAGATTTTATTAAGTTATAGTTATCAAAATTTTCTAAGCACTCAGACTGTAGTTACTTACTGTTCTTTGCCTACTGGAGCATATGGAAGTCTAGAAATTGTTGTATCTTTGAATGGGTTCAGGCCTCTACCAATAGTGTAATTTATCATATCAATCATATGATGCGGTATTATCTGGTCATGAATCAAAAGTTAAAAACTAGAATTATTGGAGTTGATCTATAAATGGTCTATCCATGTGGTTTCTTCGATGGAGCAGCTGCAGACTCTCGTGGTGGAGCCGGGGTTCATATTTCAATCAACAGTACATACTCTATCTATGTAAAGCTTGGATGTGGTCTCTCGACCAATACCAGAGCAAAGCTCTTGGCCTTGTGGTATGTTCTTCTTGTGGCAGATAAAATGGGCCTCCCTTACATGCATGTCTATGGGGATTCCTCAGTTATCATAAACTGGGCAAACAGAAAAGCTTCACTTGCTTCTCTTGAGCTGGTCCATTGGTGTGATCATATCAGAACACTCATGGGTGGTTTCTCTTGGCTGAACATTAGTCATGTCTACAGAGAGAAAAACCAGAGTGCGGATAGCTTATCCAAAGATGCCCTTATTTTGACCCCGAGGTTCCTTTCTTTCTTGTAAATTATGGATGGTCCTATCAGTATGAGTGGAAATTTAAAGCTCTTTTAAGCATGGTGTTGGAGCTCTGTCTCCTTTTTTCTATTTGGCACAGGATCCTTTGGTATATCATTGGGAGTTTTTTGTCAGAGGGGTGGGCATCTATGGATCAGATATCTAGGCTCTGGTTGTTCTCCTGCTTAGACTGATCCTGTATGTTCTGGATCTATGTTATGACTTGGTGGCTTATCTCAGTTAGATGGATTGTAGTTTTTTCATATTTCTTTGTATGTAGTGGACCAGGATAGTAACATTTGTTACTGATGATAGCTTTGTATTACCCTGTAAGGGAGGCACATTTTGATGGCTTTTGATTCACTCTGAATAACAAGGTCAGGATTTTTTCGTCTGAATTTTGTTTTTTTTAGATTAAAAGTCTCTTTAAATGTTATCTCACAATTGTAAATTGAAAGTGCACATGCATTAAATAAATATGTTTAGTTAGGCTTTTGAAATTTGTTTAAAAAAAGTGAATATCATATTTAGTTATTATTTAACATGTACATGGATGGATTGTTTTTTAGTAATAATCAAATTCATTCTCACTCCACTAAGAGAAGAAGGTCATTAAAAAATAAACCACAAAAACTTAATCCAACCAACATAATTTCTCCACTGGAGGGAAAAAAATAATTTGTTAGTATAAGGTGGGATTGTTGGGTTAGGAATCCAAAAAATTTCCATCAATCATTTCTCATATGAAACATAGTTATTGTCTACAAGGAATCTTTAAAAACCATTCATCATCAAGTGAAAAATAATTCTTGGGGAAAGAGGTGCCATGCTAGGGGAGATAAAACCCGAGGCAACGTGTTTATGTTCTCTTGCGGGGGGGTACCCACCACCTAATTAAAAGAGGAAACAAAATATTGTTTGAGGGATAGCTTCTTTCCCCCCACTTGATGAAATTTCTTAGTGACCAAAACATAGGATATATATCCTATAGGTTATTGTCATAGGATGATGAAAATACCTGTATTAGAGTTTGTTGGCCACTCGTACTGCTCACAATTCTCATCGTTATAATCAATCATTTGTTACATTCATGGGATGAAGTCTCTTGCAGGTTCACAATCATTGGCATGAGAGCCTTTGGAAGGAACAATTACAATTTGAGTGGAAGGACACTAGGTCATAAGGACCTATTTACATTTTATTTTGTGGATCTACATTATATGATAAACTTTTGAAATATTTAAATACCCTTAGAAATTTCCATTCATTTGCTTTTGATGTTTGAATGGATTTGAAATAGAGGATGAGACCATAGTCTTTGAATGTTTCTTACTTTGATTTTTTTTCCTTCAGTTGAAGAAAAGTCTATTATTTGGTGAGACTTGAACTTTCAAAAATTAAATTTGCATGTGACGTTTGAATGCATTTGAAATTTGTTCATGGGTGAGACCATAGACTTTGAATGCGTCTTACTTTGATTTTTATTTTTTTCTATAATTTGAACAAAATTCCCTTATTTGGTCCAAATTAAACATTAAAAAATTAGATTTGTGTTTGATGTTTGAATGCACTTGAAATCTAGTCATGGGTGAGTGCACAGTCTTTGAATGTTTCTCATTTCGTTTCTATTTATTTTCTTAATTTGAACAAAAGTCCCTTATTTGGTCAGAGTTGAACTTTCAAAAATTAAATTTACTTGTGATGTTTGAATGCATTTGAATTTTGTTCATGGGTGAATGTAACTTCCCTCTACCTCCACAAAAGATAGGGGTATTGAACACACTATTAACTAGAGCTATCATAATTTTGGATGATGACCACCTAAACCTTGAAATAGACCACTTAAGTAACATCTTCCAAGTGAATGGTTACAGTAAATATCAAATTAAGAAGGTTATTAGGAAAGTTCGTAACAGGTCTCCAAAAAAGATTAGGAACATTAAAGGAACTATGATCACCCTTCCTTATATCAAAGGAACAATAGATGTTATAGCCAGGATTCTTCGTAAAAAGAACATTGGTGTTACCTTTGCCCCTCCAAACTCGATAGGTAGAATGCTAGATACCTCCAAAGACCCAGTTGAACCTTTAAAGCGGAAAGGTGTTTACAGTGTTCCTTGCTCATGCAAGATCCCCTATATTGGGGAAACTGGATGCTCCGTCCAGGTAAGACTCAAAGAACATTGTGCTGACATCATGCATGATCACCACAAAAAATCGGCTCTTGCTGAACACGCTCACCACTCACACCACCACATACACATTGAGGAAACTAAACTTATCACTAGAGAAGAGCATTGCAAAAGACGGAAAATCAGGGAGGCTATAGAGATAGAAAAATTTCCCTTAAACCTAAATAGGGATGATGGCCTCAAACTTAATGAGAGTTGGCGCTCTATTATCCGCCTTCTCAAGGACACTAATACACAAAAAAAAACAAAGGACACCAATTAATTAAAAAAACTTTAGTGGGCTTTTTAGTTTGAAAATGTTTTTAATAATAAATAAAAATTTAAAATTTAAAAATTAAAAATTCTTAAAATAGGTTAAAAAATACTTGAACCTTAAAATATTAATGGCTTCAAAAAAAACATTTCGAATAAAGATTTTAAGCAAATCTTTTCACACCTTTGCCTAAGACTTGGGAAGGAATCAAGTCTTTTCTTTATAACCATTTAGGTTTTTAGATTTTCTAAGAATTTAAAAAAAATTGAAATTTGAAAATATTTAATTATTGTAGGAAATTCTTTAAATAAATTTACATTAAAATTTTTAGTTCTTTAGGTTTTAAATTAAAAAATTTTNTTATATATATATATATATATATATATATATATATATATATGTTTCTTAATATATTAAAAAATTAAAAATTAAATTTTTTTTATTTAGATTTAGTAAAAACTTTATTATATTAAAAAAATTTAGGGCTAAATCGGCTTTATGCAAAAACCTAAAAAATTCTTCCACTCTTATTAATAAGCTAATTTCTTGAACTATTTTAGCCACGAAAAACTTCCTCCTGATGATAAGCCTTACTATGTTTCTCGAAACGTCGAAAACAAACTCAGCCAACATAGTTTTCCTCCTTTCTTCATTATTTACTACGTAGAATCATGAATAGTCTCAAAATTTGGCAATTTGATCAAAAATACTTTGGAATATCGTCATTGGTAAGGTGTCCTGGTATAAATATTCCCTCTAGAAAAAATATTTTTTGGGGAACCGCCTGAGGTGTCTTCACAACCCTCCTTTGGTAAGAAAAGGATCTGTTATTTTCTCTATTTTATCAAAGGTCCTCATCCTTTTCTCCCCCAACCTTACTTGGATCCCTGGGAATGGGAAGCATATGAGAATTTGGGAGGATTCGATAATAGGAGATCTGCCACTTGAACAGTGGCTTGGAATTGAACAAACCAAAGAGAATCTATGCAGTGATAAAATTATCACCCTCTGGGACATATCAGAATGGAACACAGATATCCCACACACCTGGATGGGTTGGCAGATCCAGTTCCCAATCCACCTTGAAGGAGAAAAAGCTATGTTAATTGCCAAGCTCCATGGGAAATCCCATGTCTCTAGGACCGTTAAGGATTCTAGAGGACGAGGAAAGAGATCAGGGACCTACACCACCTCAGTGGGACACCGTTCCATTGATAATTCAACTATATGGAAAAGTGTTTGGGCGGGGAAAAGCCTTACTAAAGTATATTTATTTGTTTGGACTTTGGCTCATGGTAGAATCTTAACCGAGGACAACCTGGAAAAGAAGGGGTGGGAAGGTCCCACTAGATGTCCGATTTTTTTGAATAATGAAGAAACTGTTGAACATTTATTGATTTCTTGCTTCTATGCCAAATAAGTTTGGAAGTCGGCAATTCCTTGTGGTATCACTCCTCACATGGAAAACATTCGCTATCTGCTTATTAACTGGGCAACGTGATCCCCCTTTGCCAATATTAAGAATCTGAGGACTAAATCCTGTTGGATGATGTTACCAAAGTTTATTTTATGGAAGTTGTGGATGGAAAGGAATGCACCTATCTTCAGAGGGAAATCTTCTTTGGTAAGTCAGGTTTTTGCAAAATTCGAAGCTCTATTGGGAGACTGTCTTTCCCATATCTGATGTGACTCTTCGGGTTGTCTGTTTTCTGCTTCGGAAGAAGCTTGGTTGCATAACTTGTCTTCGGACTTGCCAAGGGAAATTGCAAGGGTCAAGAAAAATTTGTGCTCTTGGGAACTAAGAATTGATGAAATAGAGTTTGAAAGGTGGTTGAGCCAGCTTTGTAGGGATGTTCTTTTCATTGATGGGGATTCAAAAGGAAATCTTGGGGCAATAGGGGGGTGGTATTTTCATCACCCTGGATGGAAAATTGGAAGCAAAGTTCTCATGGGGACTTGGAATGGAAACAAACAATATAGAGGAAGAATTGGATCTCTAGAAGGAGATTCAGATAGCCAGGAACCAAGGAATTAATGAAATTATAGTTCCAGGAGCCTCAAGAATAATAATGCAATCCCTCACTAAAAATACTCTCCCTTCCCAGATGCATCTTTGTCAGCTGATCGATAAAATCCAAGTCATGGTCAAGTCATTCCACAAAGTCGAGTTCTTCCACATTCTAAGGAAGTACAATAGTAAAGCAGATCTAGCTACGAACATCGACACCACTTTGGGCATTGTAATGTTGTTGAAAAATGGGGTAGCTAGCACCTTTTGCCAACCTCCATAGGAAATTGGACCCTAACCTCCATAGGACCTTGGACCATGACCTGGGAGTAATGCACCACCTCACTGCCCACGTCAGCAGCTCTGGGCGCTCCCACGCGGTGGATGTCATTTGTTCGTGGCATAATATTGAAACTAGATTGGATGTGTTTGATAGTATATGTAGTTTGATGGCCTATATTAATTCTCATATGGTTGGGAAGGACTGTTCCCACCTCGCAATAGGAATAATGTCCTGTCACCCTTATGTGAATTCTGACGAGGACCTTCAGGAAATTATGGATTTCTAGAGGGATTTGGGTGGTAATTTTATAATTCCGAGGAAGTGCAATGGTCATTGTCTCAAGCTCTAGTTTGTTTGTATCAGCGAGGATTTTGTAGGTTTACTTAGTGTTCAGGTCGTTTTCACCATGGACACATCCTCGACATCCTGTGAGTTAACGGCCTCATCTCCTCCTACTTAATTCATGGAAACAAACATCAGGGAGATAAAGAAGAAGATTAAGAAAATGAACCGGTACTTGGAAAAGATCGACTCAGTGGGAGGGCATAGGATGGAAACAATTGACAGAGATATGGCTTTCATGAGGAAGGAATTTTCTGGGTCAATTTCTTGAATTGAAAATGCTTTGACAGAGATGCTGGTGGAATTGGAAATCAAATTTGAGAAGTTGGAATTGAAGGTGGTGAAGCTAGAAGCAACGAAGTTCTCAGGTTCATCCTCTCAACGTGGCAAGAAAGCTAAATAATTCTCTTACTGTTAGGAAATTGTTTTGGTTTGCTTGCTTATGTGTTGGATGCAATTAGTATTTAGCATGTAGCTAGTAGTTTTATGGCTCTCTTTGTTATATTGTACAGACTGTATAGTCAACAATCCAAACTCACAAAGGATTGGCACTGTTTGATCTATGTTTGCTGCTTCCTCAAGGGCACCGATGCCTTTCCGTGGCTCTGTTTTTGTGGTTATACCACCTTATATATATAAATCATAACCGTTACTGTCTTAAAAAAACAAAGTATATAAGTAATAAAGAATTATAATATTAAGTAGTAGGTAATAAATGAAATTTAATATTAATTAGAAATATACAGTTCATTTACAAATTAATTACATTTAAAAGAAAATCTTTATCATCAGTGTATTATGATTAATATAAATTTCCAAATCAAAACACTTTTAATATTAAATAGAAATATATAATTCATTTTAAGGTTAAATGCAAATAATTTTATCATTAATGAATTTTAATTGATATAAATTTTCAAATCAGTTGACATTAATGAGTATAAAATTACTATACCAATAAAATTTATACTATACAAAAAAAATTAAATGGTTCTTAGTATTGGTAAAAAAACATAATTTATTTTGAGATTATATGCACTCAAAATTACAACTTTACCATTATTGAATTATTATTATACATAAGTTTTCTTTTTTTTTTAACAGAAACTAAGAAAATGGGGAATTAAATGGGCTGCACACATCCATTCAATACATAAGTTGTTTGAAGGAAATTTCAGTCAAAGAAGACAAAACTGAATTTAAACAGATCCAAAGATTAGGCCATCTTGAGTAGCTGTGGCTGATACTATTCTTCGATTTTATAGAAGTAGAATATACTTTGATGAATTGATTATTCAATATTATGCAAAAAAACATGATCAAACCAGTTTGATTTTGTCTCCAACTAAGTGAAAGTGTCTTTCTTGTTCCTCCAAACTGCTTGTGTTGGTTTATCCTGAACTTGATTTCCTTGATCCATAAGCAAAGAATTTTTATCCTCTGTCTGTTTACAGTCACGTGCTCCTCTGCTAGTCCTCCATATCTTACCTTGCTCATTGCCAGTCCCCGATGTATAAAGGTTGCATGTTCTCTGTCTTTCACGTTGTTGGCTGTAGTTCTCTGCATTTCCAGGATAGCCCCTCTCCCATTCAGACCAATCGTGCCCTACAATCAAATTCGACTTCTGCATATTGTTTTCCTCTCCAGTATACTTCTTCCAATCCTTGTTGAACTGAGATATAGCATAACAAAATATTTTCTCCCATTTCTGGATCATCGCGCTGGCAGTGAGTGGACCCGAGTCATGGTTCCAGAATTCATGGTAATAACATGGAGAGGGTGCAGAGAGCGATGGAGCGGGGAAGAGACCCCACGCATTTAGGAAGAGAGAATTCTGACTGCTGATCAATGGCAAATTAATATAGCAATGATTTGAATCCAATTTAAGTTGAGAGAGAGCTACATGACCTGCCAGGGAATCGCTGGTAATGTAAAGCTTTATGTATAAATTTTGAGTAGTAAACTGCGTCATGTCCTGACTTGCTGCAAGATAACCAATTTGATTCTTACGAGATATGTTTATATCTTGTCTCTTCTCCATTTAAAATTAATGAACCTTGTGAGAGAGAGGCCCCCTTGTTTTCCATTGTGTTTGCTTTGTCATTATTTTCTCTTAAAATATGATAACATTCTGTGCTGTCGGGGAGCTGAAGCTGTTGGATCCTGCTATGCATCCTTCTGCATTTTATGGATCCTGTAGGATAACATGTTTTCATTTTGAGGATCACTTGGCGAGAATCCCCCAATATTATCAGCCTTGTGATGAAATTTGCATCTATCATCTCCAACCCTTGGAGTAAAGCTAGCCACTTAGCCTCATTATTAGTTTTGCTCCCCAATCCCTAGGCAAAAGAATTGATTATTTTTCCTCTTGGATTCAGAATAATACCCCCTGCACCTGCCTTCCCTGGGTTTCCTTTTGAGGCACCATCATAGAATAAAGAATAAGAGTTCTGATCTTTGATCCATCGGGAGAAGTCATCATAGTTTTTTCTTATTTCCCATGGCTTTCTATTGTTGTAGTTTTTAGACTAAGGGGAACTCCTCTGGAAGAAAATGCTACACCACTTGGTTACCCTCGCTGGGATATCCTCTGCATCTGGAAATACCAATCCTCTTGTAGCTAATTTTTCAGCAGTCATCCCAATAATCTTTGCAACTATCCTATTGATAATAACCTTCTCTCCATTGAATATTGATCTATTCCTTGCCAACTAGATCTGTCAGTATATGTTCTTAGGGATGACATTCCACAACCGCTTTAAAGTGGGATTTTTCTTGATATTTCCCAAGAAAAGTCTATTCCAAGTTATTAAAAGTTGTTCAAGGGTGTCTGGAGGTTTGAAAAAGACACAAACCTTATGCAAGATAGACCTCCAAATTTGTATAGCAAATTTTCATTGGAGAAAGAGGTGCATGGATGTTTCCAAGTCTGCATTACAAAGGGCGCATCTAGAGGGGCCTTCTAGACCTCTTTTGGTAAGATTGTCTATCGTTAAAATTTTGTTGTGCATTAGCAGCCATATAAAACCATTGACTTTTAGAATACAGTCTGGATTCCAAAACTTCTTCCAAAGATTTGCTGAAGCTATAACAAAATTTGTTTGGAGTAGTTTGTATCCCTCTTGGACTGTATAAGTACCATTTCTGCCCCACCCAATTGAGTCTTTAGAGTTTTTGCTGATGGGGACCATGCCATGGAGGAGGGGAAGCAAGAGGTGAACAGCTTGTTTTAGGTAATCTGGAGGTTGAAGAAACTTCCAGCCAGTCCATTTTCCTTTCCTATCCTAGGTGGATAGATCATAAAGTGTAATGAGCCCATTACTAATTGCCCAATTGGAGAGGTCCTCCATGTGAGGGAGAGAAGAGATGGGGGGGTTACCAAGAAATATATCGCCCCAAACCTTGATCTTCTTACCATTACCTAGAACCCAGTAGTATTCAGATTGAATTAACTTCAAAGAAGATTTCCATAGCTTCCAGATTGATGTGCCTTACCCATCCCAAGGATGACAAAGAACTGTGGAGTGTGGCTTCCTTATATATTTTTTTTCTGAGGGTGTTGACATTACTGTGCCACCCATAGATTTGGCATTTATCCAGATTCGCCTTGCTGCCCGAGGTAAGTAGGAAGGGATTGAGAGGCTGCTAGAATATCCTAGCTATCTGAGAGGATTCCCTCCCTAGCAATATGGAATCATCACCGAAGAGCACATGATTGATGGGTGGATCCCAATTTTGAGGGAGAGGCTAGGAATCATTCCTTCCTCAAGCTATTTGTTGATTCTTCTACTCATAGTATCTGCCACTAAAATGTACAAAAACAGAGATAGAGGGAATCCTTGCCTTATCCCTCTTTTGGATTTGAAGAAGTCAGAGGGTCTTCTGTTAACTAGAGGAGCTATCCAGGGTGAGCTTATGCAGGCTTGAATTTGTTTGACAAAGATGGGGGGAAACCAAAATTTTCCAAAACCAGAAATATAAAATCATGTCTTAGTCTATCAAAGACTTTGGCCAAATCAAGTTTGATGGCCATTCTGGATTCCCTATTTTTCAGACTAGAATGGATTGCTTCTTTGACTAGCAGTATGTTATCACTTATGTGACGGTCGGCTATGAAGCCTCCCTGATTTGGAGAGATTAAGGAGGGGATAATAGTTTTCAGCCTAAGAGATAGGACTTTGGAGAAATTTTTGTAAGAGGAATTACAGAGAGAAATAGGTCTAAAACATTTAATAGAGGTGGGATTGGGCTCCTTGGGAATTAAGGCCAGGAAGGTGGATTTTGTTGCACCTCCCATCCTTCCTTTGGACATCCATGAAATGAGACGAATCAAATCTTTTTTAATGAAGTTCCAACACATTCTATAAAAGTGAATTGGGAAGCCATCAGGCCCGGGGGATTTGTCCAGGTGGAGGTACCAAATGGACCTCTTTATCTCTTCTTCGGAAATGGGGGCTTCTAAGGCTTCTATATCCTCAGGCTTGACTAGCTGGGGAATGTATTTGACCATTTCTGCCATATCCTCTTGGAGTACTTCCTATTCATTATTACACAAATTTTCAAAAAATCCCCTTACCTCATTGATGATCTCAGCCTGGTCTGTGGTAGAAGTTCCACGTCCTTTTTGAGCTCCCTTATGGTGTTCCTACATTGCCTTTCCTTGCACTAATTTTGAAAAAATTTAGTATTTTGGTCTCCACTTATTAGCCATAGATTCCTAGACTGCAACCTTAAACTTTCCTCCTCCTGCTTGATAGTGGTTTGCAAATCTTTTTCAAGCTCTATTTCTTGGATCATTAATTCATTTGTGACTTCTCTTTGCTCCATGTTCCTTGCAATGTTTCCATCTGTTTGATTAGCTCTAGCTTTCGGATCTTGGGCTCCTGGTAGTGCTTAGTCACCCATTGCTTGAGAGCAGTTTTAACACGATTTAAATTTTGCTCCCAAATGAAGGGCGGGGAACCCGGTATAAAATAGCTCCAAGCGTTATAGATGATGTCAGAAACACCTTCTGATTCCAACCAGAGGTGATTAAATCGAAAGGGAGCGGTCCCAACTTCCCCATAGAAGAAAGAAGGAAGCAAATTGGTTTATGATCCGAGACAGAAGAGCATAGCAGCTTTGATTCTAGAATTTCCCGGTTCTTTAAAAAGTGAGGGCTAACCAGCACCCTGTCAAGTTTGGTTGCAATGTGTCCCGGTCCTATCCTTTTTCTGTTCCAAGTGAATTTACCATTTTTTGGCTTGATGTCTAAAAGACACCAATAGGAGATAAGGTCCTACAGCCTCTCTCCAAATGGATCTTTGATTTTGGTGCCTCCCATGTGCTCTTCATCCGATATAGTAACATTGAAGTCTCCCACAATTATACAGGGACATTGCTTTTTCCCTGAGCATTGATCTTCTAAGGAGTTCCAGAAAGAATCTTTCTGAGCCTGAATGGTAGGGCCATATATGTTCCCCACCCAGATAGTTTCCTTGCTTTCCTTATCTTCGAGTTCCAGAAAGGACCCAGTTTTTATTTTCCAATGTTGAACGCATTGAGAATTTTCCTTTGTCCCACCATGTGAGAATGCCTCCTTATGCCTCTGCTGCACTGGCTACTTTTCCTTCTCCTTTTGGCCATATTTTCTTTATTGATGAAAGACTGTCTTCTGCAGTCTTTTTTGTCTCTTGGATGAGGAGGATGGTGTTGGCTTCCATTGTTTTTATTCTTTTAATAACTTCTATTTTCTTATTTCCTCCCAAACCTCGACAATTCCAAGAGACCAGCTTCATTATTTCCTATGTTGATGGAGCGCCCTTTCCTTTTCCTTTTTTTCTTCTTCAGGGGTGAGAAGGTATTTATTCTCCTGAGGGTTTCTTACCAAAAAATCTAGGTTGGACTATTTTCTTGCTGCTCTTTCCCTTGCTGCTTCCTGTTCTCTGAGAATTTTATTAGATCTTCTTCCTTTTCTAGATTGTGGCTCTAGTTCTTCATTGGAGTTTTCTGAGACTTCTTCTGATGTTTCCCTTGTCTTGGACCAAGTGCAAGTACCTCCATTGTTAGCATAGGAATCAGGTCTTGCTTCTGAATGAGTTCGAACCGGAGGGCTTTCAGCCAGTTGCTCTTCCAGATCGTGAGAAGGTGAAACGTTTGTGGCTTCAACCTCTTGCATGGTGTTTGTCTCTGCCCCCACCATGAATTCCCATTCTTCTTTTTCCTCATCAGCTAGCACTTGAAATTTATTTCCGACTGCATTCTTTGCTGCAGTGGGTTGGGTTTGAGATGGTGCCGCTCTTGCTCCCTTTCTTTTACTTTCTACGTTCCATCCTTCTTCAGGGTTTTCCTCAGGGTTGGATTTTTCTGGATTTTTTGGGAAAGACTTGGAAAAATTCCCATATTCATGGTGATACTTACATTTGAAAGGTATCTACTCATAGTCCATGGTCTGCATGTGGTTCCACGTGTCTATTGACAACTTGATGGCTTCTGGAAGCCCTTTCTCCATATCAAATTCAACACAAATCCTTGCGCATGAGAACATGGGGGATTTTGGTTCTTATTTGTCTATGTGGTGTTGCCTATTGCGTGGAAATATTCATCATTCCAGCAATGTAGTGGTAGATGGGGTAGCTTCACCCATACCGGCACTGCCTTAGGCATATCTTTTTCAATATCGAAGGAAAGGTCCCATTTGTTTAGATAAATCCCTCTTGGCCCCATAAAATATGGCCCATTTCTGAAGATAAGATCCCGATCCTCCTTTTTTTCAAATATGAAGGAAAAGTACCCCTTGCCGCAGAATATTTGCTGCACTTCCCCTTGGATGAGCGCTCTCTAGTTCTTATTGATAGATATGGGAGAGGGCCATAGTCCTGTGAATAATCCAATCAACCCTTTTTCTAATAAGGTAACAACCTTCCTCTTTGAATCCGTTGAGTAAAGCTTGACGCTTGAGACTTCATATCTCTTGATAAAATGGGAAGAGGCAGAAGTACTGGACGGCAGAGGGGCAGAGGAAGCCACTATTCTTTGAAAACGTCCATCAAAATATTCTGGGTCAGGGTCTAGGGGGGGTCCATGGTGCCAAGCAGCAAAGACCGCCCACGCAATGCAAGCCAGCAGTGTGATTCAGATCGTAGCTCACGAACGCAAAGGTCCCTATTTCAAGGATATTGTCACCTAATGGCTCGTGTTATAATTGTAATGAACACATCTCCAATCAATTTTGTATGCATTAAGTGAGATTGTACATAAGTTTTCAATATCAATAACACATAAGTAATAAATAACACAGAGGTAATAAATGCTTCTTAATATTTAAAAAAACAACAATATTTAAGTTTCAATGCATTTCACATATTTATTTAATGGTTCTTTTGTTTCTCACAAAGTAGTAAATAACAAGAAGATTATTGATTTGAGGTATAGACACAAAAATTTAAACATGTCGTAACAATATAAAATATAGAAAATCTAATTATATTTAGGAATAAATTATTATAATTAAATTTAGGAATATATACATTTTATTTATAAAAATATTGTATAACTATACAAAAATCATATTTTTTTTATAATGGGATCTTGTCTTTTATAAAATATAAATTATATTTTCATATAAATACATCAATTTGGAACCTTAATGTTAGATTTTTTCAAAAACAATATACAAATAGAGATGACAATTTTTCATAGTTCAAAAATATTTTTACAAATTTATAAAATATATTTTATGGCTACTTTAATTTCTAAAGTTAGATAAATTATTTTGATTACATGAAGTGTTATTGAAATATTTGAGGGGTTTTAATTACATAAATTGTGAATTAAAACAATTTTATAGTAAGTAATAATATGTATATCTCGGTTTGTAAAAGCAAAGGAGAGAGTGGACAACACTATCTGATCACTCTTTCACTCTTAAAGAAAGTAGAAGGAGCACCATTTACCAAAACAACAAATTGGGTAGAATTTATGCACGCCATTATCCAATTAACAAGGAACATGGATATTTTAATTTGAATAAGTATCAGCCTTAAAAAGTCCCAATCAACTCTATCAAAATATTTTCCAGCTCAATCTTCAGTAATAGATCCCTCATTCTTTTTTGCTTGATTGAGTGAACAACCTCCTTTATTATCCCAATAACATATAATATTTGTTTATCATGTAGAAACCCAAATTGCTCTAAATATAAAGCTTTGGATAAGACAAGTTTAATTCTAAGAGCAATGATTTTTTTAATAAGCTTGTAGATCATATTACAGGGGGCAATCAGTTTAAAATATGCAAAACTTTCAGGTTTATTGCATTTTCGAACCAAAGTGATGAAGGTAGAGTTTATATCCCCTTATACATAGCCCTCTTTTTTGGAAAACTCCACCATATCCAACAACTCTTCCCCCATGATATCAAAAAAAATGGAGAAACCGATCAACAGTCTACCGATCAGGACCCTGAATTTTTTCTTTTTAAACATCTACAAGGCTTCCTCGACTTCCTTCAAAGTCACCTAATTCCCTACAAACTCCTTATCCTCTTCATTAAATAAAACTGGAAACAATCTAATAGTTCTTAGTTGTACCTCAAGAGAACTTTGACCATCATTTTTAAAAATCCTTCTAAAATATTTTTGAGCCAAATTTTTTAGTTGATCTTGTCCTTTATCTAGGTTACCATTCTCATCCATTAATTCCCAAATGGAATTCATATTTTTTCTATTTGAAGCATAGGAGTGAAAAATCTAGTATTATTATCACCCAAACTTATCCAAATAGCTCTTCTTTTTAGCCTCTAGTCTTTTTCCTCCTGTTTCAGAATCAAGTCTTTCTTCTTCTCAAATTCTTTCAATAAAAAAAGATCTTATTATGTCACTAAGAAGTTAGGATTCTTTACATGTAAATTTATGTTCTGTTCATTAAGAAAAGTAAATTCCTCCAAGTATTTAGATTGCTTAGATTTGATCCAGTTTGTAACAGCCTCCTGTAGACATTTGAGCTTAGAAACAATGTAGTCCATAGGATTCCAGGCATCAACTACAATGTAGTTGATCTAGGTTTCCTAAACAAAAGTGTAGAAATGCTCATTTTCTAACCAGGAGCTATTGAACTTGAAAAAGTAATTTTGTTTTGGAAGAGTTCACTTGATTTGTAAAAAAATAGGCCAATGATAAAAAAAATTATTCTTGCCAACCCAAGTTGTAAATATTTGAAAACTATGGACCAAAGAAGCTTTAACAACGAATCTGTCCAATCTTTTAAGAATACTTTCCTTCCCACTTCACCCATTTGTCCATGTTGGTTCCAAAACATGAGGAATGATGTCAACTAAATCAAAACTTCCCATAAGATCTACGAAGAAATCAACCATCAAATCAACTTTAGCACTGTGTCCCCAGATCTCTGCAGGAGACATAGTAAAGTTTAGGTCTCCCACCAAAATAAGGTTTTTAACACTTAATAAACTAGAGTTTGAAAGGGAAGCCCAACAATAATCTCTATTTTTATAAGGGGTGTACATATTAGGAGTTGTCACATCTAAATCAATATATCACATTTTCCCTTCCATTAAAATTCCCCAATTGGTTTTAAAATTCCTTAACTATACAAACCTTGGATTCCAACAAGATAAAAGACCTCCTGACAGGACCGACACGCTAAAAACAAACAATTCCCAGCCAAGCAGAATATTTGCAATTATTTCAATAGATAAGGAAGCGGGACACATTGTTTCTTGCAACAGTATCATTGCAGGGCTAGTATCTGAAATTAGTTTAGATAAGGCCCTAACCCTCTCATACCTACCCAAACCCCTCACATTCATAGAGAGAATCATCATTTAATACTGATAACTTGGGGATTGTGTGCTCTAAGTTCCCCCAAATATATAATAGGTACAATGACTTCTTTAGCATAGGCTACCTCCTCAAATCTCACAGATAAAAGTTTGTAAACAGGCGAATCCAACTCCAAAGAAGAGGATTTTGTGACTTTTTATATTTTCTTATTGTATCATTTTGGAATCTAATGGATTGAAGGGATATTACCTTGGGATCAGAAAAAGGGTTATTTAAAAAAATTCTAAAGGTTCTTTTAAACCCTAAGTCGTAGCCTATTAATATACACTTTATTTTAAAATTTCAACTTCACTCAGAAGGTTTTGACACATCAGGGTTTAACTTATCACCTTTTTCATCCAAAATGGCATCTAGAGAGAACCTAGGGGAAACCGGTTCTGTCATGTTTTTATTCAAAGAAAGTTCCTTACTAAACCCTTGTTCCAGCAAAACCTTGAGAATATACAGTTTCAAAATATCGACCCAGATTTATTCTAGCAAAATTAAACGGTGTATCCTTTTTATACCCTTCTCTGAATTTTCCTTAGGAGTGACAATATCAAAATCATGACTCAGAAAATTTGTAGAATTGGGAATAGCTAACATTGGTTCCAAATTAACAACATTTTTTCCAGAGGAGAGCCTATGATCCTGTTCCTTTTCTAAATAAAGATAACAATTTAGTTCTTCTTTAGTTACATCTTCATAATGAGTTGAGGATTCTGAATTACTCGTACCCGTAAAATTGTGAGCCCTCCTAGAAGTCGGACATTTTTTCTACTTTTCCTCGCCGAAGAAAACTAAAGAAGGTGAGTCTTTAGGGTTGCTAATCATTCAAGATGATAACCCAATATCAAATAGGGACATTGGGCTTTAACATGTCCCATATTTTGGCAATAAACACTTCTAAATGGGATGTGCGAGTAGTCGAGCTTTTGGAAAAAAAAACCTAGATCCCCATATCACCTCTATCGCAGCAGGTAGCCCTTTCACAATATCCAGTTCAACCATAACCTTCGCAACCATCTCGTTCATAGCATGCAGAGAATATTTATCCACCCTTATAAATTTCGCCACATAAGCTAAACCTTTAAGAACGTTCTGCATCCAAAGCTCCAGAGGAAATCTCGGTAAGAGCATCCATAGGTGTCATTTTGACTGTCTTTCTCTTGCTAGCTTAAAAGCAATATGCCATCACTTTAATATCAGAGAACCTTCATTATAAAGACCAACCCCTACCCCATATTTTTTTTAATTTCTTTTCATTCGGGAAGATAAAGATAATCCAACCATTTATCAAAATATTAATGTATGGAACATAACCTACCTCAAGCACCCAACACTTATTAACCTAAGCTTGCAAATCATTTTTTTTCAATTTTGCAGACTCTGGCCTTCCCACAAGCGCTCGTTTTGACACCATATCTACATGGTCCAGGTTTACATCGACGCTTAATTCAAATATGGTCAGTCCTGTCCTAGCTTTGTATGCCTTTATTTTTCGTCTAAACCTTGGCCGATCCCGAGTTAATCGATGCTTTCTATCCGTCTCAACCTGAACCAGGGGTACTTCAGGAAAACCATTTTTGGAGAGATCTGCATTACCAAAATGATTAGAAAAATAATGAACAATTGTTAGGTTTTTATAGGATCGAGTACCAGATCCATCTGGAACAACAGGTTAAAACCAGTCAAAAGGTTAGCACTCGAAACCTGAAAAAATTCACCTCAAAGGAGTGTTCATTTTCCATCGAAGCAGGAGAGCGTGGAATGTCCTTCTGCCACCCAAGCAGACCAATGCCACATCACAAACGTTTTGTATTAGATTTGTTGCATACCCTAGATATGAAGTGGAAAGAGACAACAAAAAACACCCCTAGACATAAAAACCCTAACCCCACCCACCAAGAAACTAAAAAAGGAGAAGAAATATAACAAAAGTAAACCCTCACTTTTAAGAAAAATTTGGACCATTTCTTGATTTGTGAGTGTCATCCTTGTGGATGGGCCATGCTAATATTTTATGTATCGTTCCAATGGTTTAATTAAAACATGTTTCAAGGGTGTATTAATAACAACCCATTTATGAGTTTTAACTATGATTTTATCTTAATTACATGCAAAATTTAGATGCAATTGTAAAATAAAAGTTGATGATAAATTATTATGAACAAATATTTGTTATAGAGAAATGAAATGCATTATATTATTAAACTAACTTTGAAAATTAATTTAAATCATTTTAATTTAAAATTAGAATTTAAATATAACGTATAATTTAAAATTAACTTAAATGCATTATCATCTAACATCATTTAACATACCATCATCATCCTCACCACCACCTAACAAACATAAACATTATCTAAAATACACATCTAAAAGTAGCTAACATCATATAACATACACATAAAGTAACATAATCTAACATAAAGTACATCAATCATAATATACACATATATAAAAACACAAGAATTATCTAACAACATCATGTAGCATATACATCAAACATCACCTAACATACACATTTATACATTACCTAATATTATCTAACATATACATCTAGCACATATAAATATCATCTAACACAAAAAACTAATAATCAAATCTAGCAAAACACGAGCACTATTTCACATCATCATTTCACACACATATAACAAGCATCATTTACTATACACATATATCAAGCACCTCTAGTAAACATATCTAACAAGACCTAACAATATACACATCAACGTCAACTTATAAATAAACATCAACGTCAACATGAAAATTGCAACATATGTAATATAAATATGAAAACTAATATCAAACTCATGATACTAGTTCCAAGTATACATCTCATGTCAAATAACTGGTATAACATATCTGGTCCACCTCTATAACAAAAGGTATGTGTACCTTTGCCAACAGAGTGGGAGGCATCTGTACCTCTACCGAAAAAGCTAGGGGAATTCACAACTCTGCTAGGAAATAATGTAGACTTAAGAAGAGAAAAAAACTCTCTGTGAAGATTGACCTCACCCAATGTGAACATTATATCTAGAACTATTGACGGGCCTAGAGTATGATATGGTGGGGAGTTGGTAGGGTTGAGGAAGAGAGGGTGGTCAATCGACATGTAGTAGAACCGAAGTGGTGGTGGTTTGGTTGCGTGTGGAGCAGAGAATTTTCAACCAACTAGTGGAGGAGGAGATGATGCCTAGTCGTCTCAATGAGGAGAAGCAAAAGGTGGATGATATGGTAGCTAGTCGACTCAGCGAGGTGAAGGAGGAGGTGGATGAGGAGTAGGATCACAACCCTCATTAGTTGAAGACAAAATATCATTAACATCCCTTCTCTTTGTTAGAAGGATGGTCACACCGATGATATGATGCATAAGAAGCATCATATCATAAGGAAGAATCCTCTAGATCTCTACAAGCTTAGGGTGTCACATCATATCTCTAACTTGTAAAGGGAGAAATCCCTATCAACCCAATAGTGTTGATAACTGGTCAACGAACTACTTCCTGAATATAGCACTAGGCACGCGTCATAGGGTGGGTATTTGCAGCTAAAGAAAATTATCATGCCTCATCCATCTCCTCATCAACAACTTAGGGAGGCTCCTCCCAACATAGGTACCAATGTCTACAAAATATGTAATACACAACAATAATTAGATAATTTCATTAAACAATTTAAAGAAAATTATAGAATAAATTTTATCTACATTAAGTAAAAAAATAAAATAAAACTACATTAATTTAAACATATACTAATATTACCTCCGACATCCAGGAATTCATCCTCGGTGAAGAGAATGTTTGGACATCATCACCAATATGACCCCAAACAAGGACGTGGCACAATATCTAAAATATGATCATCCTCAGTGGCTGGTAGCTCCATTGTATCTGCAGTCATCCTCCATGAGAAGTTTGGATGGCCCCTCTTAGGAAGCATTTGTCCCCACGTATGAATGTGCGCCTTGGTCATATTCCTATGAGGGAGGAGTTAAATGGTGGCCTCATGACTGAAAACCTCTCAAAAAATAAGAAAAACAAATGTGATGAAAAAGAGAAGTTAACCCTTCCCTTGAGTTGTGCACAACATATAACAACATAAGAAAAAGTGCTACAAAAAAATTGTAGACCACCTAATGCATCTAGGACTATGCACTAAAGAATATACATAAAATAAAAGAATAAAACTAATGTCTTTCCCATCAATGGTGAGGTGAGCCATGGTCATCATCAATAGTGAGAGGCACCTGACCTCCTCTGCACCAAAACAAGAAATCCATATATGTCCCCCGAAAACCTAAAAATCAATAGAATCAATAAAATCCTCACTGGTATATCTCTAAGAGTAATAAAGATGACTCTCTGTTGCAATAATGGGGTGGGGGTGCATATCCCTCTCCCTCTCTCTAGCCTCCCAATATCGTAAAACATTGTACAAATACTCTCTTGTCTACTGTTGTTACTATTGTTCTAGTCATTGATGTCTTTGATTCATATATAACTTCCATATACATAAATACAAACATGTATATATAAAATATAAAAGAAAAATCATTAAATGATCATTTTATTTATCAATATGAAAAAAATAATTTTTTTCTCAAAAAAAATGAATTTACATATCGATGCACCTAAAAAAACAGTCAAGCACCACCCCATGTGCTTTTGTATATACTACGCATTGTCTATAATACACTATTAGATCGTGAACACACCGAAGAAAGAAAATGAATATTTTTAAAAATAATTATACGCGACGCGCTTTACAAAAGAGCATAACCAATTCATTTGTAATAATACAAGCATATGTATCGAGTGCACTAGTTTGTGTAACTTGGTGGTTTAAATATAAAAGAAATATGTTTCTCCGCGTTGAATGGATGTTTTCGACACAAGTGTGTTGCTTTGTACTACGCATTGATGTGTCTATATTGAAGGCGCATAGGTGCATTTTGTATGTATAAAAGCATCGTAAAAAAATATCTTCTCAAATTTTTGTGTTCTTTTTTTTGTTAACATCTTTTACTTTAAACAAATATTTGGTTTCTTAATTTTATAGGATCTTCCGCAACAACCTCAGCTAAAGGGTGTCTTCCTTGCAGTGAAGAGGTCATTTGTAGAATAGTGATAATATTAAAAGTATTATTACATCTAAATTTAAGGAGGAGTTGTGGTGTAATAAAGAATTAGAAGATAAGAGAAAATTAAAATATTATAATGAGTTGATCAACCATAATCTAGACTATCGTAACTATATCTCTATTTTAACTAGCATAAAGAAGAAATTCACCATTTCTTAAAGAAGAACAAACTCTCATGATCTCCATATTGAAACAAGGCGTTTGACATTCCTAAAATGTTGTGGGATGAAACAATTTATCATCTTGGTGATACTAAGAGGGTTATAAATGAAAATCATTCTCGGAGAATATCATACATTCACTCACATTAAAGTGCAATTTCAAAATATTTACTGTACAATATTGACTTTTATAATATCTTAATTTATCTTAACTATGGTGATTTAAGAATGCTTCTTTTAAGAACATAAATAAAATTTTAAAGTGATTCCTTACCTTTTTAAAAGTTGAATAAACCAAAATTAGTGGCAATGAACATTAAAAATTATCATCACCACATAGTTTAATATATTTTAATTTAATTAATAATTTTTTTTTTATGAATATGGATAATTTCATTAAGAGAACCCATGTTTATTTTGCATTTTAAAATAAAAGAAATATATAACATAAAGTAAACATATTAAAATATTAATAATAATTATAAAATAATTAAAATAACATTAAGTTTAAGTACGTTTAATATCTTAATTATAAAGCTAAGTAGATTCTACATCTCGATAAAAATGAAATATGAACACACTCATGGGAATGTACTCTAATACCCAAGTAGAGTGATTGGATCTCTATTAATATAGAGATATAGATTCAAAACCTCCCCAATGTAGTTGTAAATATATATTTATAAATATATATAAAAATAAAAATAATAACATATCTAAACTAAAATAATATTAATATCATAAAATAGAAATTAATCATAAACAAATTAAATAATTATATGTGTATTCTCATTTTTTTAATACATAAACAATTACTTGTGAAAAATGATAGTGTAGAAAAGTCTTGTATTATATTATATGTTATAAACAAATAAATAACTCAAGAGATCAAACTTTATCTAAAACTTTTAAGTGTTGGAATTCTTTAATAAAATCTATTTAGTTCAAATAAATATGAACTTTAAATAAATAAATTTATGTAAATATTGGCGAAGTTGTTTAATAAAATCTATAACAAGTAAATATGTACTTTAAATAAATAAATTTATGTATTCAATATTTATATTAATAAGAAATAATTAAATTATTTTATTATAATATATTGATGATAATAATAATAATGTTTTTTCATTGATTCATTATCAGCTAAACTATATTTGAACGGAAGACAATTAGAACAAATTAACGCATCCATGCAAATAACATAAAATATATCTTGGGAAAACTCACCAAGGAGAAAAACCCAGTGAAAAGTAAGGACTATATTTTGTTCATTACTTTTCCAATACATGCAATACAAATGCAAAGAAAGTTGTACTCGCGATGGAGTTACCTTTGTCATTATGGCCTGAACAACTACTACAAGTCATCTCCTACTTTTTCTTTTATGCTTTATTATAAAACATTTTAATGTTTCCTGAGTATGGAACAATAAAATAACATCATCATAATGGAACCTTTTCTCCTCCTAAGAGCCTCATATCTAACATAGCCTAATAACCATCTAGGTTTAGTTTTAGGGTTTTTAACATGCCTCAAATATTTATTAGGATTAGGGTTTTGGACCCTCTAGAATGTTTGTAGAAGTCCGTCATGTCCCCCACCCCAATAAGACTACTAGTAAAAAATGTTTCACCAACCTACTAGTTCCCTAGGTTGAGGTGGAGGCATTAAATTTTGCAATAAGGGAGCTATGAGACTCAAGAGGACCTTAGTTTACCATATACACATTAAATTGGGTCATAAAAATAATAAATGTGGATAAAATAAAGTTTCATTTCTTCATGGAGACACTTGGAGGTTCATGGAGACCTTGGCTGGCTAGATTCCTCCCTACACTTGTCATGACCTACCTCCAAATTTGAAATTGTGGGGAATGGAACATTCTTGGGAGGTGAAGAGGTGTTAAGTAACATATCATGAACCAAGGAATTCGAATTGGTGAAGAGGAGTAACTCCCTATGGAAGAGGAAGAGACTAGGAAGAAAATGTGTACCATTTGGAGAAAGATTTCATGCACTATATGAAGACTATGATGGAAGATTCTATGACAAAGTCAGACTTGATTGCAAACCTATGAAAATATGACATGACAGGGATAAAAATAGCCACCAAGAGGGCGCATTTTGGGGTTAGTGGCGGCCATTCAAATTTGGAAGAGAATTGAGGCATGAGGAAGAGGACAAGTGTCATACTAGTTACTAAACCACCAGGATGAGTTGGAGGAAGCTTATGAAGGGAAATTCGACCTTGGGGGATCCTATTAGGATTATAAAAATATGTCATGAGGAAGGATAATGGATTTTTATCATTTTGAGAATTTTCCTTTGGCATTTTGGAAAGCACTAGCTTGTCCATTTCATGGTGAGTGTTCACTCTCCCTAGTGGCGAGTCAATTTCAAGGGAGTTGGATTCCTATCCAAAATGGTTGTTGGACAGACCATGCAGAACTCTCATTTGGAGATTAATGTAGTGATTTGGTTGCATATTGAAGGCTGATACAGTTCATGACTCATATATTTCCCCATTCTTTCATCCCCATCTCACTATTCCCCATGTTTTCCTATGATGGCACACTTGTCAGAATGGTGCTTGCACTTAGATGAGCTTAGTTGATGCCCAAGCTTAGGTACATGATTTTTGTCTTTGTAATATGGTGTCTCTATACTCTGTAATTCGAATCATTAGAAATACATGTGCAAAATTCCCACATTTCCAAGTTATTGTTTTACTAGTTTTCATGTGTTGGCTTCCAATTCGAAGGAGATATGTATCTGATATATAATGAGGAATTTATAAGATTCTAAAGTTTGTTGAAGAATTTATTTGTATGTTTTATATGGTATCCATTCACCATGATGTGTTCTGAACCATTTCTTTTACTTTTTATGAGTTAAAGTGAAGCTATCAATGCCATTTCCCTTAAGCATATATCACTAAAAGTTAACAAACGAATGTGGGACTCTATAACAAATTTTTAGAACTAATAACCACATGTAATGAAAACCCATGAGGTCTTATATAAGTCCCCATACTCTTATTATAATATTTGGAGGGTCATACATGATTTGGGATGCCCGTTTTTCCTACACCCTAGGGGGAATTTCATCACAATTTCCTAGTAATTTTTCCCTTTTTTCCATTAACCAAAAATGAAGTTTCATAGGTATAAAACCATTAATAAATTGATTATAGAGTCTATTGAGATGTATCCAGACTCATCATATTAGTCCCTATCAAATTTGGGACCCTTTGGTGCCATTTGGAACTCCTAGAGTCAAAACTAGTTAAACTGAATTTGCCCCAAATTTTGCCTTTGTCTTGAAATTCCAAGTTGGGACATTACAGCAGTATAAAAGCATGATATTAGCACCTATTGGAGTTTGTTATTCATGTTTCCTGATGATAGTATCCCTCCATTAGAAACTAATACTGGAGACATTAACAATGGAAGATAATAAGGTGAAGAAGTTAATTCTGAGTACGAGAGGATTAGGGAAAAGATATGATTCAAAGATATGGAGGATAAGGAGGATCTTAAGAAATTCCTGAAATCATATCTTGAATATATGACCAAACATTTTATGCAAGGGTTCTAATTGTTGGCTAACCAACTCGAGATAAAGTCAACACCATGGAGTAGTAATAGTACACCTCATGATGAGAAGAAGACCTATGGGGAAGTTATAATTTTCTCAAAGAATAGACCTCACAACCGACCCCATGAATTCAAGAATCAGACTGGACCTGCAACTCCTAAGCTTTTAGAGTCTAAAGAGATCCCTGACCCCACTTATGGTGTGAAGGAAGCAGGAAATGATTGGAAACAACTCGGTGAAGAGTGTAGGAAAGCTATGCCTTTCGATTAGTTCTTTAGGGCCTCTCATCAGCTTAAACAAGGAGGAAGTGGGAATACGAAACCTTCTATAAATTAAGAATTAAAGTATACCATTGGAAAATTATTTATTCCTTCCTTTGATTGTTCTTCCCAAATGTTTGCTAATGCTTGGCTACAAAAACAAAGTATGTATTTCCAGTTGAATCCTATGGTTGAAGAAGATGCACTGAAAATGGTCATTCTACATATTGAAGGAGAAGCTAATGATTGGTGGTTTCATGGTATGAGAACCTTGAGACATGATTGGATTTCATCCTATGAGTTTTTCTCCAATACCTTAATGGAGAGATTTGATAGGAAAGACCATGAACTTCCTTTCAAATAATTAGCACAATGAAAGCAAGTAGGGATGCATGAAGCATATATGTTAGAATTTTAAAATCTCTCACTAATGGTTTCTAATGTTTCTATGGTTAAGTTTTTTTTACTATTTATTGAAGGATTGACAGAACCTTTGAAAGGTATCGTGAAATCCCACAATCCAACTACATTAAAGGATGCCATGAAATTGACAAGAGACTTGCAGAATGTGTTGCCAAAAACCATATTTCCCCTAAGCCTAATTTTCCTTCAAAATTCAAAGAGGAAAAAAAACCATGGAAAATGACTCTTTTTTCAAGGAGAATAAGGAAGGGCCAAGAAAATAAGAACTCAAAATAAAGAACTTGTGCTTCACATGTCAGCAACCTTGGGTTCTAGGACATGGGTGTGCAAAAGAGAAGGCACACTACATTGAAGTTTTCTCTGAGGATGGGGAAGAGGGATGGGAGGAAGAAAATCAAATTGCAGCCAAATAAGAGGGGTATAAAACAACATAAGAAGAACAAACCACTCCTGAGACAGGAAAAAATGCAGTACTTTCAGGTGTACCTAGATCTCACACCCTTATACTCAAGGGTAACATACAAGGCCAAAAGGTTATGGTCCTAGTGGATGGAGGATCCACTCATAGCTTCATAGATGTAGCCTTGGTGGAGAGAATAAAGCTACAAACTGAAACTTTTGATGGTTTCACGGTCATCATTCTAGATAACAATTCTATGGACTACACCAAATGGATTCCAAAGCTTCAAGTTACTATAGGAAATCATACTATTACTGACAAGTTATATGTAGTGAATGTGGCTAATGCAAATGTGGTTTTGGGAGTCCAATGGTTATATTATATAGGAGAACACACAGTGAACTATCAATTCCCTAAAATGAGGTTCAAAAATTCGAATGGAAAACCAATCTTGTTGAGAGGGATGCACACTTACTCAAATCAAGTGGTGTCCTCTCATAGTATGAGGTCTATCTTGAGGCATTGAGACATTGAATGGGTTGTTGAATGTTTGATTAAATATTCTATGCCTCACTTGAATGATTCCAACAAACCTAAGGAGATAGATTAGTTTTTGGGTAAGTATGAGAAGGTTTTTGGAGAACTTCCCCCAGGGAGACCATAGACAGAGAGGTGGAGCATGCCATTGAGTTAGATATAGGAACCCAACCTATCAAAATGCATCCCTATAGGTACCCCAAAAGGATTCAATATGATTTTGAGGAGGCCATTCAAGAACTTTTGGAATTGGGTCTCATAAGGCCTAGTTCAAGCCCTTATTCTTCTCCAGTTGTTATGGTAAAGAAAAACGATGGAACCTTGAAGATGCACGTTGATTTTAGAGCCTTGAACAAGAAGATAGTGAAGAATAGATATCCCATCCCAATGATTTATGAGTTCATGTATGAGCTTCATGGAGCAAATTTCTTCTCAAATATTGATCTTAGATCTAGTTATCCTCAAATTCAAATGAGGGAGGAAGACAAACCAAAGATTTCTTTCATATGCCATTATGGTCACTTTGAGTTTGTTTCCATGCCCTTTGGATTGATAAATGCTTTTGCCACATTCCAATCATGCATGAACAATATCTTCCACAAGAAATTTCGTAAGTTTATACTAGTTTTCTTTGATGACATTCTTATTTATAGTAAAACATGGAAGGAACACTTGCATAATCTAGAAGTGGTATTAAAAATTTTGCATGATCAATCTTTCTTTGCTAAGCTGTCAAAATGTGAGTTTGGTTTGACATAACTTTTGTATCTTGGACACATCATTGGTCAAGATGGTGTGAAGGTGGACATGGAAAAAATAAAAGCCATTATAGAATGGCCTCGTCCCAAAAATATCACTAAATTGAGAGGATTCATTGGCATTTGTACCTACTATAGAAAATTTGTGAAGGGGTTCTCCCAACTCACTTCACCTCTCATTGATTTGACAAAGAAGTATTCTTTCCAATGGCATGTAGAAGCTCACAAATATTTCCAAAGAATTAAAGAGGTAATAAGCAATTGTCCTATTCTTGCATTGCCTGATTTTTGTAAACCATTTGTCTTGGAGTGTGATGCATCAGGGAAGGGCATTGGAGCAGTCCTAAAGCAGGGACAACACCCAATAAATTTTAAGAGCAGGAAGATACAACCACATGAAAATATATACTCTATTTATGACAAATAAATGTTATCTATTATGCATTCTTTGATCAATTATAGGAAATACTTGGTGGGAAACAAGTTTGTGGTCAATATTGACCATAAAAACTTAAGGTACTTCCTCACTCAAAAGGATCTAAATGAAAGGAAGAAAAAGTGGGTGAGTAAGTTTCAAGAATTTTATTTTTATATTGATTATGTGAAGGGTAACAATAATGTTGTAGCATATGCCTTATTTAGAAGACCTTCTATTTCTCTAATGGATGTTGCAAAAGATTGGAAAGTTGTATTAGAAGTAGAATATGTCAAGGATAAGTTTTCTTTTGAAATTTTTGATGGGAATAACCATGATGATAGGTATAAGGTGTTGGAATGAATCATCTACTACCAAGATAGAATATATTTGGTCCCTGGTTTGATTTTGAAGGAGAAAGTATTGAAGAGAGCTCATGATTCTCCTCTAGCAGGCCACCCTAGTTTCTTCAAAACATATAGAAAGTTGAGAGAAATATTCTCTTGGAAAGGGTTGAAGAATGATGTTCTACAATATGTTAATGAATTCCCAACATTTCAATAAAAAAAAGTGGAGCACAATCATCAACCTAGTCTCTTACACCCCTTGCCTATACTAGAAAAAAAATGGGAGAGCATTTCCATGGATTTCATCAATGGTTTCTTTTTTGTTGGCAAAGTGGTGGAAACCCCTGAATAGAATGTTTTCCATTGGCTAATTTACCATGAACCAAGGGCATCTAAGCCGTCAAAATCACCCAGGGATCACACCCGTCCTGAACCACACCAACCCTTAACATGGTTGTTTTTTGGTATCCGCGGGATTAGAATCGACAACCTTTTCACTTAAAGGGCGTCTTAACCATACCCCACCACCAAATCTTCTACATCTCATAGATTGGATTTCATCAATTATTTACTCAAAGTACTTGGTAATGATTACATATTTGTAGTGGTGGATATACTCACTAAATTTGCTCATTTCTTTGTTATTAATACAACTTTCACTGCTGCACAAGTGGTTGAGATATTCTTTAAAGAATTTTTCAGATTGCGTAGGCTTCCCAAGAGCATTGTTAGTGATAGAAATAGCATATTTTTTAGTGCATTTTGGAAATAACTCTTCAAAATGGTGGGGACAAATTTGACTCCTAGAAAAAGCTATCATCGACAAACTAATGTCCAATCCAAGAGGGTGAATCAATAGTTGGAGGGATACTTGAGGAACTATTTTAGTGGGCACCAAAATGAACGGATCAAATGGTTGCATTTGGGTGAGTTTCTCTATAATACTACTTTTCATATGTCCATTGGCATGTCTTGTTTCAAAGCACTTTATGGTTATGATGCATCCAATTTTACTAACCACATCTTTGGTGATAGTAGATCTCCAAAATATAACGGTTGGATTGAAGAAATTCAAGATATATTGAAGGTTTTGAAAGATAACTTGCAGGTTTCCCAAAATCAACAAAAACAATATGAATATAAACATAGAGTGGAGAGACACTTCCAGGTGGATGACTTGGTTTATTTGAGGTTTCGTCCCTACAAACAAACCACCATAAAAAGTAAAGGTTCAAAAAATCTCAAACCAAGGTCTTATGGTCCCTACAAAGTGGTTCAAAAAGTTGGAGAAGTGGCATATAAATTGGAGATACCAGCATGAAGTAAAATCCATAACGTATTTCAAGTCTCATATCTAAAGAAGGTGATAGGACAACATATTTCATTTTCAGAAACATTACCTCCCTTGGGTGATGAAGGAAAACTTATTCTCATTCCAAGAAGAATATTGAATACAAGGGAAAGGAAGTTAAGAAGCAAAACTATAAATGAATATTTGGTACAATGGAAGGACTTTATAAGTGGGAAATGTTAGGATTATTATTAATACTTTCTTTAAACACACAAATCTGTTTGTTTATTTCCCTCTGAGGAGGTCTTCATCACTTCAACAATGCATGGGGGACACATCTACTAGACATCTACCACTTACTACACTTGTATGCATGATATTTAGTGCTCCAGGGATTCGTCCCTCTAATTTAGGAACCCACTCAGAGTGTCACCAATAGTTTCCAAAAATTGACTCCAGTAGGTATTTAGTCATGTCCAGTTGTGCCTCAATACCCATCATTTATATCACTTCCAGTGTCTCTAGTGCCAGTTTGCATGATTCAAGGGAATATAGGAACCTTTGTTCACTTACCCTCTTTAGTTAATTAGTTGTGAGCCTCTGTTCACCTACCCTCTTTAGTTAATTGGTTATTAACTATTTTAGCGATCCGGAGTTGCACTAGTTATCTCTAGTGGTGATTTTCCCACATTGAGTTAGCTCATAAGTCAGTTTAGGTTGGTAGATTCAAATTCCTCTTTAGGTATCTGAATTATTCCTTGATGTTGTATTATATATTCACCCATAATGTGAATATTATCAGAATGGAAGATTTCTCATAATGTTCTTCAACTCATTGTGTAATAGCAATTATTTTTCTCTATATTCTTGTGCAATCTATGTGAAGACTATTTCTATCCCAAGATATTCCTGTTAGAATTTAATATGGTATTAGAGCCTAGACAAGATATGACAAAAAAATTCTTTCTAGTTTTGTGCAGGTACAAAAATTTCAAGCTGAAGAAATTGATCATTCAATTCGAATTTGTGAAAGTCTTGTTGATGAGGCTCCTCCTAATGCAGCTATCGAAGTTTTTGAGAAAATTTATTTCTCGTGTTTTCATGAAGTTGCTCTAGAAGAGGATAATCTAACCTCCATTGTTGAAGAAAAAAATATTCTTCAATCCCACTCAGTCATTCTCCAGCAATTCTTCTATCCTAAATTTTGTGCAAAGTTTGGCAGTGACTACTCAAAAAACTGAAGATAAATTTCATTCCTCTCTCTCCAATATTTCTTGTGGTATGCAAAGAAGTGATATTTTGGATGTTATTGAAGAAATATCATATTTTGGAAGTGATCCATTCATCCTCAAATATCCAATTCTTCTAGTGAATTCCTTCTTAATCACTTGCACCGATAAACATAGTTTTGTTGAAGAAGGAGAATATTGTGCATCTTCCATCTCAATGGCGCACTTGGGACTTATGTTCCTCATTATTGGATATTCTCTCACCTTATTTGGTTTGAATTTAGAGTTTCAAGGCCTCTCATCTATGCTTGTAACCGATCTCATGAATTTTGGTGTGAAAAATCAAGCACCTCAAGTCCCTTTCAAATTTACTGTTGGGGATTCAATGTTAGTTTCTTCTTATGAGTTTGCTAATATTAAATTTTGTGAATCATTTGATATTTTGGAAGCTATATCATATTATGGAGATCAAGCATTCACTATCCATTGTCCCATGCCTCCTCCTCCTTCCTACTCGATCACATGCTCATCTCCTCACAGTGTTAGAAAAGATGTAGACCTCTTGCTCCTCTCATTTGGAGACAATTTTACTTCACATGGTTCAAAGTATCAAGCACATTGAAGACTCATTTGGACCTGATTCCAATATCAAGTTGAATGAGCACTCACTTTTTCTCTTTTGTCATATTATCTCAGTTGCTCTACATGGTCCTAGAATCTATTATGTAGCTATCTATGTTATTAATCACGTTGAGCATATTCCTCTTCTTCCCGAGAAGAAAATCCCTCCAGAAATCTAATCAAGTTCACACCTACTTGGATTTGGAGTATTTTATTTTTGGTGTGTCTCATGTCCATTTTTTTAGGAAGGATTTCCCCATGAGGTTTTACCTTTTTCCACATTTTACATGGATAACTAATTTTTAACATTTAGATTGTAATGGGTTACCTTTGATCTTAGTTACCAAGGACTAGGTTGTCCAAAGTTAGGATTGAAGGGGGGTTATAGGATTATTATTAATCCTCTCTTTGACCACATAAGTCTATTTGTCTATTTCCCTAGATTAGGAGGAATTCATCACTTCAACAGTGCATGGGGGACACGTCTACTAGACAACTACCACTTTTTGCGCATGTATGCATGCATTTTGGTGCTCCAGAGATCAATCCCTATAATTTAGGAACCCACTCAGAGTGTCACTAGCAATGTCCAACAGTTGACTCCAGTAGGTATTCAACCATGTCCATTTGTGCTCCAATCCTCATCAGTTATATCAATTCCATTGTCTCTAGTGCCAGTTTGCATGATTAAAGGGAAAATATGCACCTTTTTTCACCTAACCTCTTCAGTTAACTAGTTGTGAGCCTTTGTTCACCTACCCTCTTCATTTAACTACTTATTAACTATTTTAGTGATCTGGAGTTGCACTAGTTAAATCTAGTGGTGATTTCCCCACACTAAGTTAGCTCCTAAGTCAGTCTAGGTTGGTAGATTCAACTACCTCTTTAGGTATTTGAATTATTCCTTGATGTTGTATTATATATGTTAAATTATTGTAACATTGATCTTCAAGAAATGAGTGCACTTGAATTGTTGTATTATTATGCAGTGTAATGGAATGAAAAATACATACTGAATAAGACAAATTTCACAGGAAACAGATAAGTATTGCTCAGTATAATTATAGTATAAACTTCATTAATCCCAGCAGTATACAACAGTGTTACATAAAGGAGAATTCAAATAATGTGGATATGATTCGAATCTATCAACTCAATCTAACTGCATGTCTAATTGGAAGTGTCTAAATCACTATCGGAGCTCACTAGTCAAACTCCAGTTGTCTAATTCATTCTCTCAATCAGTTATAATAAGTTAAACTAGTATAACTAATGTGGTAGGTGAGAAGTAGGTGAGAATAGGTGCCTACCCACATGAAACCATGCAATATTGGTGCTAATTGAACTAGAGGACATCTAACTGAATGTAACTAGAGCATAACTTAGCTTGACTATTTACCAATTACCAACAATTGAAGGAGGTTGGTGGTGGCACTCCCAGTGGCTCCTAAATTGCAGGGATTGGTCTAGGAGGCACATAAAATGATGCATGAAGGTGTAGTTAGTTGCAGTTGGGATTCTATCCATTTTCCCCACACTTTAGTGACCAGTACTAGTGGCCCCATGTAATTATATGAAGTCTGATATGCAAATCATATCACTAATATTTCTGTAAACTTCATTAAAATTTCTGATATGACACTTGCAGATAATCAGTAAAATTTCAAACTAGGAAAATGAGGTATTTTGCTGAGAAATTCATAAGTATGGAAACAAGAAAAGGGAAGAAACCAAATTAATTTTCATAACATTGAATTCATCTTATCTAACACATTTATATCGGAGACCATTCAAGTTTCAGAGTCCGCTATGCAAAAATTTAATCCCCCGCTTCTAGGTCACCCAACCGTGAAACTAGGAAGACTTATTCAGTCCTTTCAAACATGGGCTTGGGGAAAGACACAGTGATGTTGTATAAAATTTATACAGTATAAAATGAGTTTCATGACAGTTCAGGACAATTCTGGAGAAACTAGGAGAGATTAGGAGTGATTTGGGAATTTTAGGCAATTTTGTCATAGGGAAGTCCTACTCAATGGAGGCTACCAAAACACTGTATGGCCTCAAAATTTTTTTGATCTGGGAGTATGTATGGATATATGGGTCTTTCAGTGACACACATCAACTTTCATAATCAAAATTTAATGGAAATAACTCCCTGAATTAAAGAAACAACTAGACTAGTCAATTTTAACTAGTGATCTAGCTAGCGTGTACAATTTAGCATGAAATTCATAATAGAAATGTATCATACCTGATAAATGAAATTTGCAGAGCCTAATATATCTTATATCAGCATATTAAACCTTCTAAAATCATTCCTGTGACCATGGATCTCTTATTATTGCACTAGAATGCTCAAATCCCTCGTTTTAATGATAAATCATGATTATACATAGAAAAATGAATATGCAAGATTAGTGGACAGTATGATTGTGACCTGATAGAGATAAATAAAAATATTTAGAATATGATACACATTAAATAAAGTGTAATGACTTATCACACCATGAGAGGATCCAAAACAACAGGCAAGAGGCCCAAAATGAGACCAGAGACTAGCTGGGAGCGTAGGTGAAGCTTGGGATTCACTAGAGCTCAACTTTTCTGAGATTGAGGATGTAATAGATGAATGATATGACCTAATTGGATGACATTATGTGGTCCAAAAATGCAATGAGAAAGTAATAAGAATGGAGGAGTGGGGAAGGAAGGATTTGGGGCTCATCTCCCAAAGGTATGAGGTACATCGCTTAGAAAAGTATGATCAGATAGCATGAATCAACTAATTCATCAACCAATCTAGTAAATGGAGATTGAATCCTCCTTTAATATATCTCTGGGTGACCTTCTTAGCAAGTATAGGCAATAGGTGACCTATGAGAGAAAGTCAACACCTAAATCCCTAACCCTATCCAAGTCATGCACCCTTTTTGAGAAAATTGGAATGGAGATGTTTCCTTGTCCAAGTCATCCATATGAATTTCCAACTGCTCCCTCCTTAGTCAAAATTTGTTGTTTTTTGCCTGACGGATTTTGTGCTTTTTCCTACTTTTGGGACCGAGTCTCCAAAAGGAAACCGTGCCCTCCTTAGTCAAAAGTTTCCTTCTTTTCCTATGACAACTTTTCTAAGTCTCCAAAAGCAAACCACACCCTCCTTGTCTAATGTTTCCTACTTTTATCTCTGACTTCTTATATGTGGATTTTGGGCACTTTCCCTTTTCCTCCCTGACTTCTTTTGTCATAGAGTTTCGAATTATTTCAAATTGGCAAGTTAACTTTCCCAATGCACCCCCCTCAATTGGAAATCTCATTTCCACATCATTAAATTACATAATAAATAATAATGACAAATAAAAATTAAATACATGCCTCATTAATGTTTATTTAGCAAAATTTCCCTAGGAAACTTAATTAATTCCACTTAGTCCCGTTAGGTGTTTAGCATGGTCCACACTTTTGCTGGTCAATTAGGTCGGGACATGACAGTCCTCCCCTCCCAAATATTCTTGTCCTCAAGTAGAAGCAAAGTAGGGTGCTGTAATATCTTCTCACCCTCCCAACTAGCATCTTCAATGGGTAAACCTTTCCACTGTATCATATATTCTTTGATTGTTATGTTCCTCAATTTAATTTCTCTGCCCATTAATACTTTCTCAGGTACTAAGACAAAATGGCCTTCATCATCCAGGGGTGGAAGTTCTTTAGAAGCTATTATCTGTTGACCGACTGCTTTCTTCAGACAAGACACATGGAAAACATTATGGATTTTTCTTTTTACTGGAAATTCCAACTCGTAGGCCACTTCACCAACTTTTCTTATAATCTTGTAGGGTCCATAAAATCTTGGTTGAAGTTTTTCGTCCCCTTTCTTCTTAAAGGAATATTGTTTGTAAGGTTGTAGCCTTAGGTACACTAAGCCTTGTACTTGGAACACTCTACCAATTCTGTGCTTATCTGCATACACCTTTTGCTGGTTCTACGCCATTTGCAAATTGTTTTTTAGTTCCCTTAAAATGTCTTGGTTTTCCTGCAACCAATATTTAGTGTTCTATTCCCTGCAGTCTCCAAACATTAACTCTTCAAAATTTGGAGCCTCATAGCCATATAAGGCCATAAAGTGAGTCATTCTGATAGAAAGATGAAATGTGGTATTATAACATAACTCACCCAAGTGGAGCCAAGTTTCCCAAGCTCGTTTTCCTATAACATAATTACAGAGGTACCCTTCAAGCCATTGATTGGTACCCTTTCAGTTTGTCCATCAATCTGGGGGTGATATCTTGTGCTTATGTTCAGGTTTGTTCCAACCAGCCCAAACAATGCCTGCCAAAAGGCACTAGTGAACTCACTATTTATGCCACTGATTATAATTTTGGGAAATCCATGCAGCCTAAAAATATACTTGAAGAATAGAGCAGCAACCTCACTAAATAAAATAGTGGATGTTAATACAAAATGGTGTTCATATTTTTTCAACCTATCACTATCAACCACCACATAAATATTTTCTTTCCCTTGTGAATTTGGAAGCCCAGTGATAAATTCCATGGAAACACTTTCCCATTTTTTATCTGGAATAGGAAGAGGTTGGAGGATTCCAACAAAGTGTGTGTGCTCCACTTTGTTCTATTGACATGTAGAACATTCCTTCACATGCATGAGAATGTCATCCTTAAGGCCCTTCCAAGTAAATATATCCCTTACCTTCAGGTAAGTCTTTAGAAAACTAGGGTGACCAACCACTAGTGCATCATGTACAGCTTCCAAAATATTCCTCTTTAGTGCAGATCCAAGCACTAAAAAAATTCTATTTTTGTAGTAGATGAGGTCATCATGTACCTGGTACTCTTATTTCTAATTTTCCCCATTTAAAAAATCAAAAGCAAACTGATCCTTAGAATATCCAGTGGCTAGTTGGATCTTCCACTCATTTAGCATTTGAAACAAAGGGAATGTGGGCTTATGAGAGAGTGCATTAGCCACAACATTCATTTTCCCCTTTTTATACTCAATGTCAAAATCATATGACTAAAATTTACTCACCCACTTTTGTTGCCTGTCATTGAGTTCCTTTTAGGTAAGTAAGTGTCTAAGACTATTGTGATCAATATTCATAATGAATTTACCTCCGATGAAATACTGTCAAAATTTGGCCAATGCATTTATAATGTCCAACATTTCCTTGGCATATGTGGAATACAACCCTTCATGTGGCTGCAATTTTCTTCTCTCAAAGGCAATAAGGTTCCTATCTTGCATCAGGACAACTCCAATCCCTTCACCAGAAGCATCACATTCCAGAATAAAAGGTTTGGAAAAATCAGGCAAGGCAAGTACTCATGTACAACTGCTCATTATCTATTTCATCTTCTCGAAATACTTTTCAGCCTCCTCACTCCAAGTAAATGAGCCCTTCTTAGTCATATATGACAAGGGTATAGTGTACCAGGAGTATCCTTTGAAAATCTGCAGTAGTAGTTACAAAGGACAATGAAAGCTCTCAGTTATGTGAGGTTCTTTGGGCTTGTCCAACCCAAAATGACCTATATATTCTCTTAATGTACCTTGACTCCTTCTTGGCAGATCACATGGCCAAGATAAAGGCATTCGGTCATGCCAAACACACATTTGGATAGCTTAGCAAACAAAGTATGATCTGTAAGTATTTTGAGTGCCACGTCTAAGTGGATCAGGTGCTCTTCCCATGTCCTGCTATAGATCAAAATATCATCAAAAAATACAAGGACATATTTATGGATCTGCTCATTGAACACCTTGTTCATGCATGAATGGAAAGTTACAGGAGCATTAGTTAAGCCAAGTGGCATGACCAGAAACTCAAAGTGACCAAAACGACAACAGAAAGTTGTCTTTTGTATGTCTTCTTCCCTCATCTCGATTTGGTGGTACCCGGATCAGAGATCTATCTTGTAGAATAATTTCACTCCATGCAATTCATCCATCATCTCATCAATTCGAGGGATTGGGTACTGTTTCTTTATAGTCTTCTTGTTCAAATCCTGGTAATCTATGCACATCTTGAGTGTTTCGTCCTTCTTCTTCACCAAAACCACCTAAGATACAAAAGGGATCGAACTTGGTCTAATGAGGCCCAACTCAAGGATCTCCTTGATGGCCTTCTCAATCTCATTCGTGAACCTCTTTGGATGCTTATAGGGGTGTATTTTAATCAGGAGTGTACCAACTTCCAACTCAATTCTATGATCAATGCCATGATCAGGTGGCCTGCCATGTGGAAGGATTTCAAAAACCCCCTTGTGCTTGTGCAATAACTTTTTGATGTCTTTGGATTGATAGGAAACTTTTGCAGTGGTTCCCTCATTAGTAATATGGCATTCGGCATCCCATTCAATATCTCCATGTCTCAGAATGGATCTCATACTGTTGGCAGAATTTACTTGGTTTGGGTAAGTGTTCATACCCTTCAGAACCACAAGATTCCCTTCAACATCCTTGAATCTTATCTGGGGTATCTTATAATTCATGGAATGTTCTCCAATGGAGTACAACCATTGAAATCCCAAAACCATGTTGGTGTCCACCACATTTAAAACGTAAAAATTGTCCTTTATTGTGTAGTATCCAAGACTCACTTGTAGATTTGGAATCCATCGATTGCATTCCATGGTGTGGTTTCTCGGAATAACCACAGTGAATCCTTCAAAGGACTCAGCTAGAAGCTTTCTTTTCTCCACCAGGGATGCATCAATAAAATAATGAGTGGAACCCCCATCAAAAAGGACTGTGATTATATGGCCTTGCAGTACTCCTTTCAGCCTCAATGTATGGAACCGGGGTACTCCATTGAGTACTACAATTTTGTTGTTGGTTTGGGGAGTTGATTATTAATCTGTCACAGTAATCTAGGGACTAAACACAAGTCTCATCAAATATTAATAACAATAAGTCATGAAAATGGTGTAATTGGGCTACAGAATGAGTAGTCGCTCTATATATTCACACAAAGAATGAGTAATACAATACAAGATCATGCTGCAAGCATGAATGACAAAGCAATTTGAATTCCAAGGAGGTCATTCGAATTGAATGAGTGAGTCTAGCTTAACTGAATGTAAGCCAAAGTCAACACTCAAGTTAACCACCGATCAAAACCCTAATTGACTCAACTGAGCCCTAACTGAAGTCGGAGTGCAATAAATGATTGAGTCTAACTGAAAGTAGGTTAGACACATGTCACAGCAATGCAACCATCAAGTGGTAGCGCTTCAATGACTCCAATGAACCCCGATGAGGTTAAATGAAGTGTAACTAAACATCAGAAGTGGTTGGAGGTGCCCCTGTTGACTCCAATTCATTAAATAATCAATTTAATGAAGGAAGGTGCCTTCATTGCTCTGTTTAACTAATTGTAACCATCAGTTAGCAATATGGTGCATTAATGACACTTATATCACCCTCGGAGTGCTCCAGTTAGCCTCCACGAATGTAGGAGAAGGCTAAGTTAGCCTCCTTGACTGAAGGTAGGCATGGATGTGATCTAGCTGATGTCATTTAGTGCTCCTCTGATGTTAATTAAGTCAATAATACTTAGGATAGTGGTTTAACTAGGCCAAATTGACCAAAATGAGTGTGTAAGGTGGTAAATGTCTCCAACACCCCCCCTTAAACTATACTCAGGAGTAGAAAACATAAAATGAATAAAAATGCTATGGCCCCAGTAGCTATGGCCATAGGTCACCCTGTACAATGTTGAAACTGAAACAATGCTCAAAAACAAACTAAGTGAGGAAAAGAGGAAAAATCCAGTGGGAAAAACCCCCGCTCAAGCTGAAAACTGAAAGTAGTCTGAATCACCCTGATGAACTCGCCCCCAATAGTGAATGGAGGTAAGTGAAATTATTTTCTAAAAATCTCTTGGTGAAGATGTCTGCAATCTGCTCATCAGTCGGGTAGTATTGCATAATGATGGTCCTATCATGCACTAGCTCCCTGATATAGTGCATGTGGATCTCTACATGATTGGTCCTCTGCCCAGTAATTGGATCTGTGGATATCTTAATAGCAGTTTGATTGTCACAAAAGAGGATAGTGGACAAAGTACTACCAAGATCAAACTCTGAAAGAATTCCTTGCAACCAAATTGCTTGGATGCAAGCATTCACCGCTCCTCGATACTCGACCTCTGCTGAAGATAATGCTATGGAAGCATGCTTTTTGCTGGACCATCAAATGGGGCCACCACCAAACATGAATACATATCCAGAAGTAGAATTCCAATCAATAGAATCACTCACCCAATCGGAATCTGTGTATCCAACCAACTCTATCTCGGAGTCTGCAGCATAGTGAATGTCGTAGGTCCTGGTTCCCTGGATATACTAGAGGATCCTCTTGGCTGCCTTCCAATGAATATCATGAGGCTTATGCATGTATCTTGATACAGCATTCATGGCATAACATATATCAGGCTGAGAATGTGTCAAGTACAATAAGCTACCAATCATCTTTCGATAGATAGTGCAGTCCATGAGAGGTGTGATTTTTCCTTCTTCAAGGCTGATCCCTGAAAGGAAAGGGAATGGTGCAAGGCTAAATTCAGCCATGTTAAACTTGAATAACAGGTATAATATGTATTTGGACTAAGTGACCATTATACCATCATATTTTTTCTCAATTTCGAGCCCCAAAAATTCTTTTAGGAGCCCCAAATCACTCATTTCAAAGGCATTGTGGAGAGCAGTTTTGATGGCTGAAATAGAAGCAACTGTGCTACATGTGATCAGTAAGTCATCAACATATAAAAAAATAATAATCAAATTACCATCATACTATTGTAAATACACATTTGGATCTGATCTACACCTTTGGAAGTTTTGCGAGAGAAGGAAGGCATCCATCTTGGAATACCACTCTCTTAGGGCCTGTTTTAACCCGTATAGTGACTTCTTTAGCTTGCAAACCAAATATGGATCAGAGATGTAGCCCTCAGGCTGCTTCATGTATATCTCCTCATGAATATCTCCATGTAGAAAGGATGACTTAACATCCATATGATGCACTTCCCAGTGCTTGGATGCCGAAATTGCCGAAACTAGGCGGATGGAGTCCATTTTTGCAACCGGTGCAAAGGTCTCATGGTAGTCCACACCTTGGAAATGAGAGAAAACTTTTGCCACCAGCCTTGCATTATATTTTAGGTGCTACCATCAGCAGCAACCTTGGTCCAAAACACCCACTTTCATTCAACCAATTTCGTTCCTGGAGGAAGAGAAACTAGCTCCCAAGTAGTGTTTTTCTGAAGAGAATTCATCTTTTCATCCATGGCAACTTGCCATCTCGGATCCTTCCGAGAATGGTAGTAGGATTTTGGGTCTAAACTAATCATCAAATAGAAATTTTCAGACAGAAAATTATCAGGACAAGAGAGCACAATACCTTCTCTTTGGAAATCGGACCGTGTTCTCCTTGGATCATCCAGATTTCCAATGTTATCTCCTGCGGAGGAGAGTGTTTGTCGGGCCCATGTGGGAAGATGATTTTGTACTTCAGGTTCTTATTCAGCATATGATGTTTTCTGCACACTGATATCATAAATTATAGGGTCCAAATCAGGGCCATCACCCCCAATTTCATCATCCAAATATTCAGTAGAATAGGAAGGAAATTCAGCAGTTTTCTCCTTCACTAGTTCCACCTCCTGAAGAGGCTCATCAAACTTGAAACTTCTCTCAATGATGATCTGTTTTGTTTTTATATCCAGTAGCTTGAAACATTTTGATTCATTAGGATACCCAATAAACAGACATTCTATGCTTTTCGGTTGCAAAGCCCTTCTTTTATCAAGTGGAATCCGGGCCCATGCAGTGGACCCAAACACCCGTAGGTTCGACACATCTGGCTTATGTCCGAAGTATGATTCGAAAGGGGTATTCCCTTTCATGGATTATTGTGGAACCCTGTTCTAAATTTATTCTGCAGCATGCATGGCTTCATCCCACAAATTTGCAGCCAACTTCTTTGATTCCAACATACAGGTGGTCATCTCCTTGAGAGACCGATTCTTCCTTTCCGCTACTCTGTTCTGCTGGGGAGTGTAGGGAATTGAATGTTGGACCTGAATACCAATTTGGGAGCATATGTGCAGTGACTCATTGCTGATATACTCCTCACCATTATCATATCTCAAGATATTTATCTTAATCCCAGAGGCATTCTCGATCAAGGCCTTCAGTTCAGAGAATTTTTCACATACTTCAGACTTCTTTTTGAGAAAGAAGACCCATGTGTACCTTGAAAAATCATCAATAAAAGTAAGAAGATACCTTGATCCATTCATGGATGTGACAGGCATCATACCACTAATATCAGAATGTATCATCCCCAATATGCATGTAGCTAGGTTTTCCTTCCCCCGATCGAACTTGTGCTCAGGGTGTTTTCCAACCACACATCCCTTGCAATTTCTAGTGGTTGCCTTGATGACCGGGAGGCCTTCAACCATGGAGTTTTTCTGTAATTGCTGAAAATATTTGAAATTTAGATGGCCAAACCTTTCATGCCACATCCTATTAATGTCATTTCCATGAGTTAGCAGAGTGGTGGGCTTTGCATCCACCATAAAGTGGGAGAACTCATAGGCTTTTACTTGATGGTTTGCAAGGCCTTTAGCAATGAGTTTCTCGAATGCAAGTTCCATTATCTCAACATAATTTGGGCTGAAAGAAAATTTATTAGGCACTCTTGTATGCTTCATCTGATAGACACTAAGGAGATTTGATGCCAGAGACAGCACATACAAAACATTTGAAAAATAGCCATTCTTAAGATCAACCGTACCTTGTCCTTTTGAAATGATGGTGGAGTCATCTCCCATGTGGATGGGGATCGATTTGCTGATATCCAAGGATGAAAATGAGTCTGTTTCAGCCATCATGTGGTTCAAATATCCATAATCAATCAAGAGTGTTTTGGACTTCGAAGTGCTTGCCATAAGGGCATGACCTTTTTCATGCTGTGGTTCTCGATCTTGCTGATCTCTCCTCTGAAATCTTTCTGGAAGATTGATATGATTTCTCTCAAGGAGAGAGGTAGCTTCATCAAGCTTCTTCTTCATGTAGGCATGTTCAAGGTGGAAGCCCTTCCCGCAGTATGAACAATTGACTTTTTCCTTTCCATGATGCCCTTTTCCTTTGTTCTTCCTTGAGCCGGAAGACTCATCATGCTGCTAGTTTTCAACTTTAGGCTTAGGAACTTCAAATTTAGTTTTTGGTTTCTTCTGCTGCTTTCCTTTACCCTTCAAATATTTGGGCCCTGAGACATGGAGGGCTTGATCACGAGAGGATCTGATGATCCCCATCTGGACAAGCTTATCATGTTCACTTGTTAGGGACTCAATGAAGTCATTGAGTGTAGTCATATTCCATCCAGGGGTTGTGAGCTTCCCCGCACGGAATGTAGAGACAAAAACTGAATAATCAACTCCAATTTTGGAGAGTATGGCGAGGATGAGCTAATCATCCTCCTTCTCCACTTTGAATTGCTTCAAGAGTAGGACAATGTGCTTGAACTTTGTGAAAAATTCATTCAAGGTCTCGAAATTGGAAGGCTGGAGAGACATCAATTCATTTTCAAGCTAGTAAACTCTCAAATCATCTTGCTTTCCATATAGGATTTCCAATTTGTCCCAAATCTCCTTTGGATTCTTCAATCCCGAAAGATGGAAAAGAAGATCCTAGGAAATAGAGAGGCACAAGAATCTGAATGCTTCATCCTTCTTGTTCAAGAATATTGATTTGTCTATAGTAGTAATAGGCTCATCTTCAGTTTCCATGGTGACTCTATAGAGTCCTCTGGCACATAGCTAGATCTCCATGTCTCCTTTCCATGAGTGGAAATTGAATGGAGTCAAAATATCTACTAAAGAGGCCATCTGAATCTGCTGGAGCGAATGCTTCACCTGTAGAAAACCTGAAAATCACAACAGAAAGGACAATGTAAGGTCAGACAGCCTGCACATTTTAGGCTTTCATCACACCCAGCATAGTCAATCAAGCAAGCTTGATCAACAAGTTCTTTACATGGGGTATTAAGTGGTAAGCCTTGGCTTCTGGTGCAGTGCTGGATTTTTGAGCTATTGCTCAATTTTCATGCAAGATCTGTCAAAAAGCTTATTTTTGAGAGATCTGAGATTTGTTCTGCCATGAGCTCTGATACCATATTAATCTGTCACAGTAATCTAGGGACTAAACACAAGTCTCATCAAAGATTAATAACAATAATTCATGAAAATGGTGTAATTGGGATACAGAATGAGTAGTCGCTTTGTATATTCACACAAAGAATGAGTAATACAATACAAGATCATGTTGCAAGCATGAATGACAAAGCAATTCGAATTAGTAAGGAGGTCATTCGAATTGAATGAGTGATTCTAGCTTAACTGAATGTAAGCCACAATCAACACTCAAGTTAACCATTGATCAAAACCTTAATTGACTCAACTGAGCCCTAACTGAAGTCAAAGTGCAATAAATGACCGAGTCTAACTGAAAGTAGGTCAGAAACATGTCACAGTAAGTCAACCATCAAGTGGTAGCGCTTCAATGACTCCAATGAACCCCGATGAGGTTAACTGAAGTGTAATTGAATGTCAGAAGTGGTTGGAGGCACCCCTGTTGACTCCAGTTCATTAAAGAATCATTAAATAATGAAATTAATGAAGGAAGGCTCCTTTACTATTCTATTTAACTGATTGTAACCATCAATTAGCAATATGGTGCATTAATGACACTCAGATCACCCCCGAAGTTCTCCAGTTAGCCTCCCCAAATGTAGGAGAAGGCTAAGTTATCCTCCTTGAATAAAGGTAAGTGTGGATGTGATCTAGCTGATGTCATCTAGTGCTCCTCTGATGTTAATTAAGTCAATAATACTTAGGATAGTGGTTTAACTAGGCCATATTGACCAAAATGAGTGTGTAAGGTTGTAAATGTCTCCAACATTGTTCCTCTTCCTTAAGCTAATTCATATTATCCATCAACCATATCATATTCTTCCACCATCTCCTAATCACTCTCGGAGTACACTTCAATATAGTGTTATTTTCCCTTCACGCACTTGTGGCCCAGAACCCAAGGTTCTTAGCAGGAAAAACATAGATTTTTCCTCCTCAGTTCATCTCGATCCTTGTAGGAGTAATCTCCCTTTCCAGGGGCAAGAAATTTTCTTATGGGAGGTCTTTGATTCTGAAATTAATGAGGTATAGGAGTTCTGGGAGGATACTTGGTCCTTGGAATTGCATCCTGCAGGTCTCTAGTTCTTCTCACAAGTTCTTGCAGAGTTTTGGGTCGGTAAGCTTTCACCAACCCCTTTAAAGGTTCAACTAGTCCTTCCGTAAACAAAAGGATCAGCCTTGCTTCTGATATGTTAGTTACCATTACTTCCACCTTTTGGAACTTTGAGATGTATTCTTCTAGAGTTCCAACTTGTCTAATGTGTGCCAAATCCTGGAAAGAGATTTCAGGATCTCTTTGGTCAAATCTTTCTGTTACTTTTCTAGTTAACTCCTCATATGTGACTACTTGATCATGGCCTAGGGCCTTAATGCCATGAAACCACTAGTCAATGGACTCCCCATCAAGGTGTAAGGATTCCAACTTAATGGAATCCCTTTCTACCATAGGATTCAATTCAAAATATGTGTCCTTTTTCCAGATCCAAGAGCTCACTAAGCAATTGGAAGTGCCATCAAAATATGGCAAGGTGATTTTTCCAATGGAATTATTTAATTCATAATTCTAATATGGAATCCATGGAGTTACTCTTGGCTGTACCCTATATTTATTCTCACATAAATATCTGAATGGTAGAGCCCTTCTGCATTCTTCACTCAAAGATTGATAAACATAAAACTTCTATTCCCATGTAGCAATTGTTTCGGGCCTGTGCTTCATGGTCTTCCTTTGGTATCTATACAAACTTAGGAACAGTAGGTCAGGGATGCAACTTTGGTTTATATCTATACTCTAGAGGCCTATTCTAAGGCCCATTCTTGGAGAAAATAGATCCACCCATGACCTTCCTCTCTTCACATTAGGAACCAATGTTGCTCCCTTCTCCATCTTTAACTCCTAGCTGTTCACCAGTTGTTTAGCTAGGAATTATCTGGCCTCTTGACCAGAAGGTATGCTTTTAGTTGAATTGTCTTTCATAAATTTCAAGATGTTCCTCATAATTTTTAAGAACTCATCCTTCTCATATTTTTCCTCATGGAATATCCCTTCCATAGATTCAACTTCCTCTTCTTGGGGAATCTTTCTTTTAGACTCTCAGGATTGTATTTTGAACCCATGATTATTATCACAAGAAAGTATGGATGACCATGCTCTGATATCAATGTAATGATATGAATTATTATATGCAAATCATATCACTAATATTTCTGCAAACTTAATTAAAATTTCTGATGTGACACTTGCAGGCACTCGGTAAAATTTTAGACTAGGAAAATTAGGTATTTTGTTGAGAAACTCGTAAGTATGGAAATAGGCAGAGGGAAGAAACCAAATTAAGTTTAATAATAGTGAATTCATCTTCCCTAACACATTTATATCAGGTACCATTCAGGTTTCAGAGTCCTCTATGCAAAAACTTAATCCCCCGCTTCCGAGTCACCCAAACGTGAAACTAGAAAGGTTTATTCAGTCCTTTCAACCAGGGTCTTAGGGAAAGCAAAAATGAAATTTTCTGAAATGTATACAGAATAAAATTACGTTTAGGATAGTTTGGGATATTTTTGGATAAGTTCAGAGAGTTTAGTAGTGATTGGGAATTTTAGGCAATTTTGTCCTAGGGAAGTCCTGCGCAATGGAGGCTACCAAAACACTGTACAAACTCAAAAAAAAATTGATATGAGAGTATGGATGGATATATGGGTATGAAAGTGACACAAAAAAACTTCAATAATCAGAATTGACTGGATATAAGTCCCTGAATTGAAGAAACAACTATACTAGTCAATTTTAACTAGTGATCTAGCTAAGGTGTACAATTTAGCATGAAATTCATAACAGAAACGTATCAGACCTGATAAATTAAATTGATAGAGACTAATACATATTATATCAGCATATTAAAACTTCCAAACTCATTCCCATTACTATGTATCTCTTATTATTTCACTAGAATGCTTAAATCCCTCATTTTAATGATAAATCATGCTTATACATAGAAAACTGAATATGAAAGATTAGTGGGAAGTATGATTGTGACATGAAAGAGATAAATAAAAATATTTAGAAACTGATACACATTAAATAAAGTGTACTGACTGACCACACCATGAGAGGATTCAAAACAATGGGCAGGAGGCCCAAAATCAGACATGAGACTGGCTCGGAGCGTAGGTGAAGCTTGGGGTTCACTGGAGCTCAAATTTTATGAGATGGAGGATGAAATAGATGACTGATATGACGTCACTGGATGAAATTATGTGTTTAACACCTGAAATGGTAAATGAATGGGAATGGAGGAGTGGGGAAGGAAGGATTTGGGGTCATCTCACAAAAGTCTGAGGTACATCACTCAGAAGACTATGCTTACATAGCATGAATCAATTAATTCAACAACCAAACTAGTAAATGGATCTCAAATCCTAATTTAATAGATATCTTGGTGACATTATTAGCAAGTAGATGCAATAGGTGACATGTGAGAGCAAGTCAACACCTAAATCCCTAACCGTAGCCAAGTCATGCACCCTCCTTGAGAAAATTGGAATGTAGGGGCCATGTGCGGATGTTTCCCTGTCCAATTCATCCATATCAATTAGAAACTATGCCCTCCTTAGTCAAAATTTGTTTCTTTTATCCCTGACAGCTTTTATGCCTTTCCCTAATTCTGAGACTGAGACTCCAAAAGGAAACTGTGCCCTCCTTAGTCAAAAGTTTCCTTCTTTTCCTATGAGATATTTTCTAAGTCTCCAAAAGGAAACTTCACCCTCCTTGTCTAATGTTTCCTACTTTTATCTCTGACTCCTTTTCTATGGCTTTTGGGCACTTTCCCTTTTCCTTCCTGACTTCTTTTTTCATAGAGTTCCCAATTCTTTCACCTTGGCAAGCTGAATTTCCCAATGCACCCCCCTCACATGGAAAGCTCATTTCCACATCATTAAATTGCATAATAAATACAAATTAAATACATGCCTCAATAATGTTTATTTAGCAAAATTTCCCTAGGAAACTTAATTCATTCCACTTAGTCCCCCTATGTGTTTAGCATGGTCCACACTTTTGTTGGTCAATTAGGTGGCGACATGACATCCCATTAGCCCAAGTGGACCCAATGGTACTAGTGGACCTAATAATAATTAAATGAATCCTAAGTTATTAAAACATAATCTAATAGACTAGTTCGGACAAGGGATTATTATAAATCCTAACACACCACCTTAATCCTAACTTGGATAATTGTGGGCCTTGGAAACAAGGCCAAAAGTCACCCATATACAATCTAAAAGAATTAAAAAATGATGCTTAATAAACCAAGGAAATAGGGGAAAACCTCATGGGAACACCCCCCCTAAAAATAAGTAGGAACATGAAAGTACAAGCTATTATTAGGAGAAAAAAATGTCCTATTTAGGAAATAACTTGCACAAAACTCTCCTGCAATTTGCATCTCTATGTAGCAGCATGGTTCTTCTGCGCAGCAGCATCCTGAAGCTATGAATGTGGACCTCTCAATTTCCTTCTGAACTGATAGATGTAGTATTTGTTTCTTCTTGCTGGAAGATGAAAGGAATGATCAAATTTCTTCTTCTGTCGGCCAAATGAGTGATCATTCGCTATCATCAGATACCACTTTCCTGGAACCTTGTTGCACCAGTCTATAGGGAGAAAGTCTATGAGAGTGAGAGAAACATGCTCATTCTGATACCGGGACCTTTTTCTCCTTCTGTCTTTTGGATTCCTAGCACCATCCCCAGCTGCAACAATGAGCTTTTGGGCCCATCTAGGCTTAGGCCTTTGGTTTGGAATGGTTGTTGGATCTGGATCTAGAATATCATGAGGTTCAGCCTCAATACCAAGATCATATTGATCTTGTTCCTATTCATCTAAAATTGAAAGATGTGACAAATCATCATCATCAAAAGGTAGTGGAAGAGTGCTTATGCCTTATTATGCTTCAGATGGTGGTGGATCAAACAAGTGATCTTCTTCTAACTGAACACTACGCTCAATGAAGTATTTCCTAGTTGCAACCTCCATCAACTTTTATTCTTTGGCATCCTCTGCATATCACAGCAGTAGGCATTCACTACTCTGGGCTTGGAATGCCTTTCTCTTATCAATGGGTATTTTGGCCCAAGATTTGGAACCAAAAACTCTCAAGTGAGAGACATTGGGCTTATGCCCATGCAGTGCTTCGAATGGAGTGGCCCCAGCCACTGATTTATGAGGCACTCTATTTTGTAACTATGAAGCAAAGTTTACAACTTCTTCCCAAAGAGAAGGAGGAAGATTTTTGGCTTAGATAAGATAGGTTGCTATCTCCTTCAATGATCTATTTTTCCTCTCAGCCACACCATTTTGTTGTGTTGTGTATGGAACTGAGTGTTCCATTTGAATCCCCTAAAATTCACAATACTGCTATAAGTCTGTTTTAATGTATTCACCTCCATTATCTGATCTTATGGACTTGATCTTTTTCCTAAAACTATTCTCAATCATAGCTTTAAAAACTTTAAAAATTCCAAATACTTTTGATTTCAGTTTCATGAAATATATCCAACAGAAACTAGAACAATCATCAATAAAAGTAAGGAAATACCTAGAAGCATTAATTGATGTTGTAGGCATTGGTCCTGAAACATTACTGTGAATCAAATCAAGTATAGATTCAACTCTATGTGCCTTACCAACTTCATACCTCTTCTTTGGATGCTTACCTACCAAGAAACCAGGACATACTCCATTGGAATTTTGGATGAGAGGAAATCCTTCAACCATTTTATCATTGTGGAGTTGTTGGAGATATTTGAAATTAAGAAGCCCAAATTTCTCATGCCATATCTTACTAGTGTTGTTAGCATGGGTCAATAGAGTTGTAGGAGGTGATATAGGAAACAATGTGAGAATTCATAAGCCTTAGTGGCATGATTGGAAATACCTTTCGCTATGAGCTTTCAAGTAGTTTTTTCTGTGATTTCAACTGATTCAGAGTCAAATGTAACTCTCTTAGGAGATATTTTTTGGGTCATCTAATAAACATACAACAAATTAGCTGCAAGGGAGCTCACATAGAGAACATTTTTGAACTCACCATGTTGGATTTTAACTGAACCTCTTCCTGCTACTGGAATTTGGGATTCATCTCCCATGTGAATTCTAGGTCCTTATGATAGAGTGAGAGTGGAGAAGGATTCCTTGGAAGCAACCATGTGGTTGGATGATCCATAATCAATAAAGTAAGAGTTTTTACTGAGTAAGGTATTCCTTCAATGCATGGAATCTCTCATGATATTTTGTTTGTGGCCCAGCATCAGACTTCTTTGCTCCATGTGGAAGAGCAATGTTGTTCTATTCAAGGAGGGTGGATAGCTGGTCAATCTGCTTCCTCATGCACTGGTTTTTGGGATGAAATCCCCTCATACAATAAGGACAGTTAGTCTTTTAAAACTTTTTCTTCTTCTTGCAGCCCGAAGCTCCTTCGAAAAACTTCTGACTCTCTTTTGGTTTCGAATCATATGCTTTAGGCTCCTTCCCCTTGTACTTCCATTTATCTTGCACACTCGTAGAGTCTGACATCATAATAGATTGGCTCTTGGAAGTTTGGATGACTCCCATTTGGACCAATTGCCTTGATCCTGTATTAAAGACTCAACAAAGATGTCAAGTGAAGACATCTTCTAATTGGGGATGGAATCTATTTCGGAATGGAAGGTAGAGATGAAGATAGAATACTCAGAACCAATTGGAAGATGTTGAGCACCGAGAGCACAAGCTGCTCAAACCTCCTCTATATTTCACATTGCTTACATTGTAGTGCTAGAGACTTGAATTTTGTGAATAATGTTGGATGGTATCGAAATTGCTGTGATGCAATGATATTAGCTCGTTATCCAAGATGTGTCCCCAAAGCTCTTCTTGTTTTCCAAACAAGAATTGAAGATTCTCCCAAGCTTCTTTGGGAGTCTTCAATCCCTCAAGATGAAAGAGGAAATCCCTTAAGATGTGAGAACAAAGGAAGGCCAAGGCTTCATCCAACGGGTTCAAGAACTTTATTTTCTCAGCAGGATGATGAGGTTTTGTCTCTCAAAACATAGTCATACTGTATAGGTGAAGCTTGCGCAAGGAGACTTGCATATCTTCCCTCCAATCAACATAGTTGAAGGGTGTTAGGGTGCGGGGTAAGAAAGCTTGAGAATATATAAATTCTCCTTCTGATCAGTAAATTATTTAATTGAGCCATGTAGCACCTCTATGTGGATACTACCAAAGAAAATTTCATAAACATAAAAAAAACATACCTTTGTAAAAAGTCGTTTGAACTACAACGCGGATCTTTGTTCTCTTGTACATCAAAGTTCAGATAAGTCTCTTCAATCCAATCACCGATTTATTTCACTGAGGGTCTCGAAAACATAGCCCTCGAGGTACGACATAAACCCCTCTTGAGCAGATACTGAGTTCAACCGGCAACGAAACCAATTTGTTGGGCTTAGGGCAGACTCGGGTTCTATACTTTTGTCTTCGCACCAACAAAAGGCCCACAGTGTTGGCCATTTCGGCAACAACCTGCGAACAGGTTGCAATCTCACCTGAAACAGCTATGGGGTGCCGGAGAATCAGGTTTCTGCAAGTAGAAGAGGGATATTACTGTACCTTTAGCCTCTAACAAATGATAATCATTAAATACAGAGCTTTGACATTCACTTATTTAGCTTCGCGGTTAGATAAACAAACAGTGCCTTGCTTAACCCTTTACTGGGAATTCACAGTGAAGTTAGTATTTAGCAGTGATCTTACTTATCAGTTATATATTTATCAATGCATAAAAGAACATAACAACAACACCAAAAGAACCACAACACAAGATATAACGTGGTTCACCCCCAGTTTAGGGGCTACATCCATAGAACTGTGTTTTATTCAACTCCTTACAAAAACCACAGTTCTGATCTGCGCACTCAGCTGCAGATCCCTTCCATTCCTCAAAGCTGCGCACTAAGCTGCAGATCTCTGTGCACACAGCTGTAGATATTCTTAATCACCCAAAACCCTCTGTGCACACAGCTGCAGAGGTCGTCCACTCACACAGCTGGGAATTAACCTTCCTTACAAAACAAGCCTTAGCTTTGCATCAATTCATCTTACATCAAAATCCTAACCTGACTCTTTTACAAAAGTGCTTATTTATACAAGTGCACTTATTACAAAACCATGGGCTTAAACCATGGGCACCCCGAACCCTAAACCCTGGACTTAAACCATGGGTTAATTACAAAAAGAGGGATTTGACTCAACCCCGACACCCCTAAGACTATTTTGAGTCGCAACTCCACTTACAAACTTCCACAAAAACCGTGGAGTTACCAAAATTAAGCATTGTTAAGGTGCGCGCCCCAACAGGCCCCTAAGACTCACCAGTTTCCCCTCCCAGGACACTCAGCTTCTTGTCTGGTGGGAGAACTTTGTTGGTGAAGATAGTGAACTGTTTATTGAGGCCACACATGATATTGTCGGCTGCTTGCTCCTTCTCCACCAGCTCCTGCAATGCTGTCATTGATGCTTCGCTAGCCTTTTCCTGTGAAAATGCATCGTACTCCTTCAGAACTTTGAGCTGGTTGTCCATAGTAGTACTCAATTCCAAGGCCTCGTTGACAAGGGGCTGCATAGAATTTTCTAGTAGTGTTACTTTTGTTCTGTATGACTCAATCTCCTGCTAGAGTTCCTTGCTTTGTTTTACCTTGAGCATTTTCTGCATAAGGGGGCAGGGTCTTAATTTCCACTTTTACTGCGTCCAACTCTGCTTGTCGCTGCTTGATGGTTTCCTGCAGCTTTTGTACTTCGGGGTTTTCCTGTAGTGTTGTCTAGGAATCGATGCTTTCCTCTAGCAGCTTGGCTGCGCTACCTACAAGATCAGAGATCTTCGTTGCTGAAGCCTGAATGTCTCTGCGATGCTGCTCCCTGACCTTTGGTGGGCTCTCCAGGATGATGCGTCGTTGAAGCTCTGCAATTTGAGCCTCATGTTCTGCTTTGAGCTTCTCTATTTCACTGTGAGTTTGTTGTGCATAGTCTTTCAGCTTGGCAATTCTTTGCTTTGGCTCTTCCTCAGCCTGTATGTTGAAGCCAGGAAGACTTCGACATGCCTCATCCAATACTCGTGGCAATGTGACCTGCTTACGTTCTGCGTTGCTCTTCCTCTGCTCTGCTTCCTTCAACTGCGCTTCGAGGCTCTCGCTCTGCTTCATGGTATTTTCCAATTGTATCTGTGAGTAGTTGTCCCGTTCGTGGATCTCCTTCATGATCGCTACTTGGCAGAGATGCAACTCCATCATGGACATCTTGGTGTAATCGATTCCAATTATCATGCTCATCTCCGAGCGAGATGTTGCGTCAGTTATTATGAGTGCTGTGCTTTACACTTGCCCCCTATTTTCTCTAGCTGACCATTATCGTGTGTCCGGCCGCGCACTTACTGGGGTGCTGCTTGCTGCAGCACCAGTTGCTAATTTTTCTGCTAAGTCCTTCAGCTCTGAAATTCCCTGAGCTACGCTGGTGAGTGCATCAAGGTGCGCAACTGCAAAGTCTGACCATTTCTTGGTGAGAACTTCTGTGGACTTCGTTAGAGCCTAATCAAGCTCCTCAGTGGTCAAGGCAGTTTCTTCATCGATATTCTTGTCTTTTGACACCTTCGTTTTCTTTTAGGATTGAGGTTTGGTCACTTCCTCTGCTTCTGGCGACTTGCGCTTATCCGGTTGATTAGGGTCTAAGACTGTTTTGACCGAATCCTCTGCTTCCTCTTCATCTCCGTCATCTCCACCCTGATCGCCTTCACTCTGTTGCGACGCACTCTGTTCTTCACTTTCCTCGAGTGGGTCATTCTACTGCATCTGACTAGGGCCAGCACCCACATTAGTGATCAGAGGCATTGGAATGCTGGGCTTTGTTCCTGCGTCCTTCAACCATTCAGCTGGCCACTGCTGAACTACCGCGAGGATGTCTTCTTTGGTCACCACATATGGCAACTTCCAGCATGCCTTCTTCTTATCTGCGTGGGCCTGGATGAAGACATTGTGCATGTCGGCCCTGAAGTTGGTCACTCCATCATATTGAGAGAATATCTCATTACTGAGACGCGGGGTTTTTACGATCTCATATGAGATACTCATCATATAAAAGGCAAACACATAGTTTGTCATCTGCTGGGATGCTTTGTCCTGTGACACCCAGAGAGATGTGTACCTCGCTTCGCCAGGCATGTTCGGAGGCACAACAACAAACTGTGCCTCGGTAGGTTCTTTCCATCCTACTAGTGCGATAAGTACTATCAACCAAGAGTAGTGAAAAGGTCTACCTTTCTCCTGCGCGTTGCGGGCATCTTCAAGGAATTCCTTCGCAATATACGCTGCCCAGTTGTAACTGTAGCCTTCGGTACAGTTCGTAGCAATACTGACAATCGGGGTAGGCACTTCATATGGTCTGCACTTTCTCATCAATTTGCAGGCTAAGAGTTCAACTGCGAAGTGAATGTTTTGGTGCTGAATTGTCGAGGTTTGATACCCTCGCTTCCCTTTCGTTAGGCCGAAGCTATCCTTCATGCTTTGTGCCAGCTTTGTATCATCGTGTTTTGAGGGAAATTCTATCCCCGGATCAGGCCCTTCCCTTGGTAATCCTGTGATCCTATGAATAAGCTAGCCATTGATAGGAATTCTTTTGTCTCCTATCCATAGGTACCCATCATGTACTAATGCCAAGAGCTTATTGACCACTATGGTCACCTATGTGCTGCGACCAAAGTGGGGAACATCGAGCATCTTCAACAAAGTAGCTTTATCTAAGCCAACAGCCCACTGTTTCACTTCCATTAGTGTCACTCCAGTCTCCGGATATTTAACAAAGTGAAAGTATGTTCTCGGGGAGAACTGTGGAAACTTCCCACAATCATTCGTATCGTGATATGCATACTTAAGTCGGTCTATTTTCCCTGTCATGGTTCCGATCAACTGCACACCCTGTGGCAACGAAGGGGTGTGTAAAGTGAACTTAGCGTTCCGCCATGGTGGTTGAACTCCTGGTCGAACAGGATGAATATATCGTGGACGCTCTGGTGCAATGTTCTCATCCCCTTCAGATGGGATCTCCACTGAACCAGACGGATTCATCTTGGGATCCTCCGGTGTTTGCCCTGATTGCTTGTGTCTGTCTTTATTCCACTTAGAGCGTACTTCTGGTTTAAACTTCTTCCTAGTAGATCGTGTCTGCATTGGTTGAGGTGGTGCTCGAGGAGTCTCTTCGTAGGGTGCAGGCGCAGGTGGATGGCTGAAAAGGTTCGACAGACCCCCCTATTCAAATTCTCTCACTAATTCCTAAAGCTCGCGATCAGCTGTCATGGGCTCAATTGTAAAACTCAAGAAACTGCGTAATGCGAACTTTACGGGTGTGGGTGTCTTCTTATAGAATCCATCAACAAAATATGCCATAATTGTGCATTGAAGACACCAAATCTGACAGAGATCTTGTCCAAACGATGGTAGGCTTGTCAAGATCTTGTTAATACAGGCAGTTAATACATGGAACGTACCGGCACTGCCAAATTTGGTTTCATCCAATGGTCGTATTTTAAGATCTGACAGATCTTTCCTTCTTCGGCACAAGCAGTAACTCTGGCTGCACCATAATGGGGACATTCGACACTTCCTGATACCATCTTCAACATGGCTTCAAACTTCAACCCACGAAAAAATGTCTTCCACCGCCTCAATGATTCCCTTTATTTCTGAGAACTTCGTCAGAAATAGGTCCTGATACTCATGGAGAAGTTGGGTCACTTTGCGCACCATTTCTTCATCCCAATAATATCCAATGATAGCATACTTATGCTTTCCTTCTGATCCAATGTTGATTGTCGACGTCTTCAAGGGCTGAGTCACTTCAGGTGCTTCAACTGTTGGTCCATGTACTTCGTAGTGTCCTTCTGACTCAAGGATGTTAATGTTGCGTGGATCATCATCCTCATCAATTGCGAGGTTATAACATTCTATTGCATTGGCTTCTTGTTCCTTCCAATCAGGTTGGTATTCTGCTATTTCTTGATCATGAAATAATTTAGTATGGATCAACCTAACAGCTGCGTCCAAAGCAGGAAAAACCTCATTAATAGAAAATGTCAGCACAAAACTATCAACAAGACTATCCCAACTTACAGTACCATGGCGAAGCTTGACCTCCGCATACCAGTTCTTTGCTATAGGTTCCAGGGTGTGCACAAACCTATGTACCCATTATTCACGAGGTACATGCTTCCATGATTCATAGCATTGCTCCAAATGTCCCTAAGGACTTGTCTTACCATTAAACCTGCTTCGCACCTCCTGAGGTTGGTCCCTGAATCTTAGGCAAAGGGACTTCTGGCATGCTTCCCAACTATGAATGTACTTTTTGTGACCATTTCACCATCTAGATGCTGTGGCTCTGAATGTTGAATCTAGAGTCTCCATTTTCTGTGAGTCTGGTACCTGCTCTAAGAATTGCACAATAAACTCTTCTGGGTCTATCGAACCATCAAAAACAGGTAAGGTTCTTGTTTGTGAACTAAGCCATCTGAGAGACTTGGTAATTCTTGCACATCGATGTCCATGTAGCTCATACAGTCTATTCTGCCAATTCTCTAGGCCGTCATCTCAATCTGTCATGCAGGAGCTGTCACACTTCCAATCCATGATACCTTTGGCAGTAGGATCAACATAATCTTCTTTCTTCGCTGTGATATTGTAGATATGGTCCAAAACATCTTGGTCTTCATCTCTTACTGGTTTGGTGTATCTCTCTCCTTGAGAAGGATCCAATGGTACTATGACTCTCAGTCCTTTCCCTTCGAAATTCATCTGCCTCTTATTCAGGTTGATTACTGCAGCATTATCTATTGCCCATTCAATTCCTAGCAGTGCTGGATAGGGGTTGCTGTCATCAATTATTTCAATTACCTCAAAGTCTGCTAAGGTACTGACTCCACCAATATCTACTGATACGCTAGGGAGTCTTCCTAGGGGCACAATATTCTGTTGATTGGCTAATCTCAACTGCATAGGGGACCAGTCTAGAGTAGGTTTTCCCATTTGTTCCCATGTCTGCTTAGTTAAGACATTTACTTCTGATCCTAGGTCCAAGATGACATTAGTCATGTCATATTCTCCTATATGAGCATTCAATCTCATCTCCCTACCAGTTCTTCTGACTCTATGAACAGTTTTTTCCTTACCAGGACTTCGCTGAGGTTCGCAAGAAGCAATAACTTTCTGCAACTCATTTAAAGCATTCTGATATCGTAAGAGCTTCATACAAGTCTGTAAAAAGGAGGACAATGTACTTACTTTATTCGTCGAAGCTTCTTGCGGCTGCGACTGCTGCTGAGGTTGTTGCATAGGTGCTACTGATGTGTTGGGGTCAGCAAAGTCTCTCTTGGCTTCCATAAATGTCTCTTTTTCTCTTTTGACATCAAATGCTGGGATTTTTTCTGGGGCCTTACAAACCCAAGCCTCGACAGGTTGTTTCTCCTTGTTCTGCACTTTCGTCGTAGCTCCACTCCTGGTAACAACATTAATGGCTGGGACAGGTCGTTGCTCCATAGCAATCATCTGAATATTCTGAGTAGGGGCACTATTTCTTTCTTGAATCTTGGCTATCAGCTACGGGCATTGCTCAATCACATGGTCGACAGCTCTGCAATATCGACATGTCGTAGTTGGGTTCCGACAGTCTCTAGCTAGATGTCCTTCCTGGTTACAGTTATAGCACACAACCTGGCCTCGTCCTCTGCCAGCCATACCACCATGACCACGACCTCCAAAAGTTTCATGGCTTCATGTACTACCACGGTAACCATATCCATCATTTCCTTGGCCATCGTTTTGTACCCGATAAGCATCATAAGTTCGTTCTCTCATGAGGTCAAAGCTGCAACACTCATCTTTGTTGTGTCCCACTGACTTACAGAACTTGCAATAAGGGTTCTTAGGGACTTGCACATACCACTGTAGAAGATAGCAGTCTTCAGGTCGATGCTGGCCAGTTGTCCTACAAATCTCACAATATAGAACACTAGGGTTGAATGGGTTTGGTGCACCAGAATTCAAGAAATTTCTTACCGCAGGACACTGTTCCTTGTCGTGACCCTCTGTCCGACATCGTACACCATACCTCTTTGCGAATAGCTTTCCCTTTTTTCATATCACGAAGCTCCAGAGACATCGCTGCCAACTGCACTTGTATTTGAGTGATACCATAATTATCTTCGACAGGGGTTGTTTCAAGCTTCATAGCGATTTCCAAAGCCTCATGCTGATCCACAACCTTCTGTTGCATGAGTGGAGTTTTGATGTGTGGTAACAAAGCTGCGATGAACCATTCCTTATGCTGCGTTGGTCCAATAGTGAAACTGACTTGATCTAGCAGAACTTTGAACCTCTGATCAAAGTCCCACATTGATTCTCCTCGTCGCTGCTGAATTTCCTTTAGTTCAGTGATACACTGCGACTCTGATTTAGGCTTCTTAAATTCCTTTATCATTGCTGCTTTTATATCAGCCAAGACATGGTTCTGAGTACTGGAAAACTTCATGAACCAGGTCAAAGCGCGGTCTCTAAAAGAAGTAACCAGCTGTGCTCTTCTTGTATCTTGATCCATAATGTTCTTAGCAGTCCACACTGCTTCGCGTAAGAACCAAAACTGTTCTAGATCCTCGGATCCAGTTCCTTTGAAAACAGGGAGCTTAATGTCGTCATTCATATGGGCCATCGTGCATCTATGGGGGGGGAGAGGGGGACTGGTAGTAGGTGGGGGGGAACTTACTGGGGTAGACTGACCTGCGACAGGAATACTCGGGCTAGGGTTACTTTCAGACTGCGACGGGTTCTCAGGGATAATAGGTCTTCGCTGCGGGGTTACTGGAGGATTTCCAACAGAAGGGGTTTGTTCGAGCTCTGAGGCTGCTGGACTTACGAGGTTAGACTCGGTATTCTAACCTAGGGTATAGGACTCAAAATTTCTCTTGTACCTTTTGCCACTTCACAGCGAACCACTTTGCTCATCGAAGGTACTTTCACTTGCAAACATAGGTTAGTAATACTAAATCTAACAGTCTGATTCAATGAGAAATATACCTTTTTTAGCCAATAGCATTTTAAGTCTCAAACTAAATGAATTCAAGTACTTACCCCTTGGCCCTTTGAAAAACTGTCGTTCGGCTTCACTGAAGGACTTACTTGTGTCAATGGCAAACTCCGTCACAAATGATTCAAGGGTTCGCGTTGTCCAGAAATCAACAGCTCGGTATACCTCGTTGTTCACCCTTTTCAATATATTAATTCTTGCGGGGGTCCAATTAGGAAACTGACCTTCTTGGAAGTTCGTCCTTCTCTCTGTTAACCTAGATAACCACTGGTGCAACTCTATGTGGATACTACCAAAGAAAATTTCATAAACATAAAAAAAAACGTACCTTTGTAAAAAGTCGTTTGAACTACGACGCAGATCTTTTTTCTCTTGTACAACAAAGTTCAGATAAGTCCCTTCAATCCAATCATCGATTTCCTTCACTGAGGGTATCCAAAACATAGCCCTCGAGGTACGACGTAAACCTCTCTTGAGCAGATACTGCGTTCAACCAGCAACGGAACCAATTTGTTGGGCTTAGGGCAGATTGGGGTTCTATACTTTTGTCTTCGCACCAACAAAAGACCCACAGTGTTGGCCCTTTCGGCAACAACCTGCGAATAGGTTGCTGTCTCACCCAAAATAGCTATGGGGTGCCGCAGAATCAGGTTTCTGCAAGCAGAAGAGGGATATTACTGTACCTTTAGCCTCTAACAAATGATAATCATTAAATACAAAGCTTTGACATTCACTTATTTAGCTTCGCGGTTAGATAAACAAATAGTGCCTTGCTTAACCCTTTACTGGGAATTCACAGCGAAGTTAGTATTTAGCAGTGATCTTACTTATCAGTTATATATTTATCAATGCATAAAAGAACATAACAGCAACACCAAAAGAACCACAACACAAGATATAACGTGGTTCACCCCCAGTTTAGGGGCTACGTCCACAGAACTGTGTTTTATTCAACTCTTTACAAAAACCACAGTTCTGATCTGCGCACTCAGCTGCAGATCCCTTCAATTCCTCAAAGCTGCGCACTAAGCTGCAGATCTCTGCGCACATAGCTGCAGAGGTCGTCCACGCACACAGCTGGGACTTAACCTTCCTTACAAAACAAGCCTTAGCTTCACATCAATTCATCTTACATCAAAATCCTAACCTGACTCTTTTACAAAAGTGCTTATTTATACAAGTGCACTTATTACAAAACCATGGGCTTAAACCATGGGCACTCCGAACCCTAAACCCTAGACTTAAACCATGGGTTAATTACAAAAAGAGGGCTTTGACTCAACCCCGACACCCCTAAGACTATTTTGACTCGCAACTCCGCTTACAAAATTCCACAAAAACCGCGGAGTTACCAAAATTAAGGATTGTTAAGGTGCGCGCCACAACAATAAGGAACTATTTGGATACATTGAAGGCATAAGAGAATTGAGAGCAAAGAAACTATATTCCATTATTGACGGAACTTGTGCTTGAGTCTGCATCCCTTTGTCCCTTGGAGCACTTTTGTGTTCTTCCCAAGCTTGCCTTTTGCTTGTGAGCTTTGCTATCGAGAGATGGAGGATTGAGATGGTGGAGGACCAAGTGGGGGAATTCAGTTTCTCCGATTCGCAGACGTGCCAACAGAGGTTGTATCCATTGTAATCTCTGATTTTATATTAATAGAAATATATTTTCCTGTCCAATAATGTATGTTTGAATGAATATTTTATCCATGGATGACTTCCAATGCTTATACATTGTTGATTATATATGCTAGAATAGATCTAACACCCATATATATAGTATGCTTGTCTTGTTTACTTGTTGTTGAGGAAGTGATTCATCAATTCAAGATGAAGTTGGAAAGTTCAACGGGGATCTACTTCAACCATTCGGAATAAGGTACGAGGTATGATCCTTTAGTGTTAGATATTTGATTTCTATTGCATATTGGAAAGGATTGATTTCTAGAGTCAAGCTGTTTGTTGTGGTACCCCAAGCCATAGGAATTTCTCTCTATAATAGAATTGGCGACTTTGCTGGGGAGTTCCTAGTAGTTGTCCTTTGGGGGTTTTCTATCGGCATTCAATGATTTTGAATTGCTCTTTTTTCTCTTGTTTCTGTGTCGGATCTGGGGGTATGTTTTCCTGGTAGTGTCTGATTGGTGTGAAGTTTGTCTCAGCTTATTTATTTGCCTTTATTTTTATGCACCTTTCTTCATGTACATGAGTTTTAAACTCACAGTCATGTATATACATGGGTTGCACTGCTATTTTTGCGTACACACACGGGTTTACTGCGAACAGTCGTTTATGCCCTTAGTTTTTCCTTATAGAGGAAGATGGATTGTTGTTGGGTGAATTTTGATGATTGCTGAGTCTCCTTTGATACTGCTAGAGTCTGTACACACCTCTATTTTTGACCATAGACATTTTTTTAGGGTAAAATTTCTTTTTTGAAGAATGTTCTTGTCATTGCATTTTTTATTTTTTATTTTTGGATTAGTAAATTAGATTTCTTTTACCATAGTACTTTGCTTGAGTGCTGCTTGATTGTGCTTGTAGAGTCTGGGGGTTGTAGAATCATTCTTTTGCTTTAATATCTCATTTTTATTTCAAAAAATCCAAAAAT
>LPNX010967954.1:1424-14607 GCA_001517045.1 Pseudotsuga menziesii | reverse complement strand
AGAGAAGCCTCTTAGAAAGGAACAATGTTTTGTAGACAACATATCGGTAAAGGGTGGATGCATGCACACACCAGAATTAGTTTCTTTTTCATATTTAGAGATGCTATTCATAAATTAGCTATTTTAGATTTAGATCATGCTTCTGTTAGAAATTGTTGTTATCGTTGTTCCAGAATTACCCCAACACTTAGGTCGAGGAGTGATTCCTTATTTACCTTGGGCACTAAATCTTGATCCCTAGGCTAATCTGGACATTTTATCCTAGTATTTCTCTCATGCATACTTGGGTGTTGATCCCTAGGCATATTTGGGTTACTTTTTTATAATTGGGCACTCACAGGGATGGGATATTTTTTGTATATTCCCTGCCTGCTGAGTCTATAAAAGAAAGGTAGGGTTATGGTTTCTATTTGTTCCAATTTTGAGTTGTAGCATTGCATGCTCAGTCTCTCAACTGCTTTGGGTAAATCCTCAGACCTTACAAATACCCCTCTAAAACCCTCAGAGATTACCTGCAAATGCCCTTCTACAACCTTACAACAAAGATCGGTTCCTTTAATGGAGTCAAAAGATAAGAAGACTACCAGATATTACTTTGGAGTTTATGCAATTATAGTGATCACTGACAAATATGCTAGTAGTTCAAGGGGATCAAAAAAACATCACATAAATGTAACAAGCATCAATAACTGCGGTTTTTTATCAGTTTAATAGAGATAGTAGCAGTGCTTAAAATAGTCTCTTCAATTACACTAAAAATCACTGTTACTACCAACACTTTAACATAGTGTTGATCAAGATAAAGCTCCATGCTACAGCTCTCTACTGAAGGTAAAATATGCTGAAACTTTGTAATAGAACCTGTCACTTAAATCAGTAACACGTCAGAACCCTAAATACTCCACAAATATCAGGAATTTTTGGGCCTAAGAGGATTAGCTATTAAATAATTAGGGAAAAAATAGTTACTAAGCAGATCTGCAAATGAAGTCTGTTAAAATGGGCTTTGGGTCTCCAACACTCTCTTCAAGGAATGGGGATTCCAGTTAATGACCTTTTGATGTGCCCCTCTCCCTTAAAGATTCTTTTTTATATCCTTCTGGGAAGAGTCATGTCGAGAGCACCCAAAGACACCAGAAATACTATTAATGAAATGGCAATAAAGTGCCTAAAACTTGATTGATTGAAAATTGTAAGCTAATGATGTTGATATCCTAAGTCACGGGGACAGTGAAGGAGAATAACTAATAAGTATGCGCTTACCTTTTATCCCTAATATTCTCCATCTTAAAATGTAAATCTATACATGGATTTAGAGGAGTTTTAGTATTCAACATCAAATATCATAAGAGAGAGAGATGATTCAGAAGGTAGATCATCTCCCTTAAATTCTTGTATAACCAATCTAAATTCCTGGAAATATAGAGCAACTTCAGAGAGAGAATCTGCTTTTAGGTTGAATTATTTGAATGTGTGAAAAATAGATGAAATCAAACTGAGTTTTTATCTCTAAAACTATGAATAATAGGTTCTAGATCCAAGTTAGTAATTTAGCAATTGTCATTTTCTCAGTCCATTAGCAACTTAGAGTCACTCAACACCAAGTGACTTACACCTTTTTCTGCAACATATTTTATCAAAATCCACAGTGCAAAGAATTCAACTCTATTATTAGTGCCAATTCCAACACTGTCTTTGAGAGTAAAATAATGATGATTATTGGGAAATAGGGTTTCCCTAGATCCACACAAACATGGAGTTCCTTGGCATGCACCATCAGATAATCCCCAGGCTTTTGTTAAATCAATGATAGGTTTCTTTATTGTTTCCTTCTAATTTGGATCCTTCCAACATTATCTATAGGAGAGACTAATATTATGAGAAACCAAAACAATAGCCATGCTTTCCTTGAAAAATCCTCTTACATTACAAGGTAAGAAGATCTGTTTGCTATTCAAGACTCAAAACATTATAGCAGTGTATTATTATCCCACTTGTTAGAACCATTGACAATCTATAATCATTAACAATATGTCTTCTTATTCTTGGAACTACCATTGATTAGTCCAGTGACATTAGTATCCATCTTGGAATTCAGATTTTTCCAATGATCTAACGACATTTTGATGGTTGTTGGTTTATCATTTCTTGCAGCTTAATGGTAGACCAACATCACTTGGAGCATCTACTAGAAGTCTTTTTTACAATAATAAATTTATCAACTCCACACAATTATTGTCTGTGTCAAGTTGCAATGATCAAAGGAGTCTCACCATCACCATCCCTTGAATCTACACATAATTTTAGCAGATATTTACCAATCTCAGTTCTTCCATCGGATTCAACAAAATGAAGTGTGGCACATTATTTGCTTCTTTTGTTGTAACAATCATATTTTCTAGACCTTCACCATCACCAATTTCTTGTGCTATGTGTGGAGTTCAGGTAGTTGATCCTCATTTTGTTCGTTCCTCTCATATAGGTGGTCAAACAAGAAGAAATGGCTGGATTTCTTTGTCATAACCACTAAATTGGACTTCAAATTCAAATTCTCCATCACCAGGTTCATATACAACAAGATGCACACCAAAAAAAATGAAAAGTCATGCATTTTGAGTCCCTGAACAACACCTAGCATAATCTAACTTTGTTTGATTGTGTTATGGTGTTCTTACACATGCATATAACATGTGTAAGCTACAAGGAGGGTCAACTTCACATATTTACCTTTGAAAATATTACATGGAGTATAGCATTGAAGCTCTTCCCTAATGTCACACGAAATAGGCTTGGAATACTGTTGGTTATCTGAATGATTTCACTCTCATATTCTAAGACAATCATCATTATATTGACTTAGATCTAGAAACCATTTTTATTCCTAAAAACATCAACAAGGTTACCAATCATATAGCTTCATTCTTCCAGCACCCTGACTGCTGGTTGATCATTTATGTAACAATAAATTAGTTGCCCTAGATTAGATCAAAGTCTTGACTATGGCTAGTTTGATGACATGATGGTCCTAAACTCGAACATAACTCAAGAGATCATAGGAAAGGATAATTTTGTTGGTACAACTCACAATGATCTTGTAGAAATCCTTTGTATTATATATCATAGTTATTTCCATCTTTATTATGAACTTTGTCATAAGCATATAATGTGCTCTATAAATCCATTGATTTTAGCTTCACAGTTCCTGTTAGACTAATGATTGACACACTTCCCAGGCCTATGAAAAAATGCTACACATCTTAGCCAAAATGTGGGATCTAATGAAGCATTGGAATTTCCCTTAAGGCCCTCGCCATTATTTTATTAAAATATGTATGGAGGAGGTTGTTTGAGGAAGCCTTAGAGGCATTCAAGAAAATGGAGAATTTTGTGGGAAAACTAAACACATATACTTTTAATGTTCTTCTTTAGGTAATTTGCACTTATGGGCACGTGAAGGAAATACGAGTTGTATTCAATAAGATGCACCAAAGATTTGTTCCTAATACATAGACATTTAATGTTTTTCTATGTGAGTTTCATGAAGATGGAAATTCAATGCAAACACAGATACATTTTATAGAAATGACTAGGAGAAGCTTTAGTCCCAATACTGTAACCTATAACATTTTCATATATGGTTTATGTAAGGGGATGAGGATTAGTGATGTATTGGAGCTTTTTAGATAGATGAACACAAATAATTGTTGTCATGACATTCATAATTAAACTACTTTGATACATGGGTTTGTTATTGACCCTAACATGGATCAAATTGTTTGATGAAATGATATAAAGAAGTCATGAGCCTGATAATATGGCTTACAATGCCTCGATCTATTGTCTTTGCAAATCATGTGTTTTGAGTCCCTGAACAACACTCAACATAATCTGACTTTGTTTGATTGTGTTATGGTGTTCTTACACATGTATATAACATGTGTAAGCTACAGGGAGGGTTGAATTCACATATTTACATTTTCAAATATTACATGGAATATGGCATTGAAGCTCTACCCTAATGTCACACGAAATAGGATTGGAATATTGTTGGTTATCTGAATGATTTCACTCTTAGATTTTGGGACAATCATCATTATATTGTCTTAGATCTGAAAACCATTTTTATTCCTAAGAACATAAACAAGGTTACCAATCCTATAGCTTCATTCTTCCAGCACCCTGACTACTGGATGCTCATATCTGTAACAACAAATTAGTGGCCCTAGATCACATCTGACTAGTCCCAAACTGATGTGTTTCAAGTCCCTGAACAACACCCAGCATAATCTGACTTTGTTTGATTGTGTTATGGTTTTATTTTATGGAAAAGATACGACTTCAGTGCCCTTGTATCATCATGGGTAGATTCACTCAATACGGGTGTCCTCATACTTGTCCAGCATCATCATTCTCCTCAAGATTAATGATCTTAATGATCATAAGCTTAATGATCTTCATTCCAATGTTCCATTTCACTACATCGGGTTACAAAGATTCTCTTATTTTTGATTGAATTTTTTGAATGTGTGAACAATAGATGAAATCAAACTATTTTTTTATCTCTAAAACTATGAATAATAGGTTCTAGAGACAAGTTAGTAATTTGGCATTTTCCCATTCCATTCGCAACTTAGAGTCACCCAAAGAGTCACAAAATAGAGTCACTCAACTTGTCATAAACCCTAGATGGAATAATAGAGTCATTCAACTTGTTTTCATGGAAAGTCCCCATCCCTGGGATCCCCATTCCAAGGATGGTTCTCTCCATCCTGGAACTCATCCTAGGTGCAGGATGGTCTCCCTGCCAAGAATCAAGGGCCATCCCCTTGAAACGATCAGAAATTTGGAAATGTATGGTCTTATCCCATTCCCAGTATTCTCATTTAAGGTTTGAGTTGCATCCTCCATGCCCGAAGATTTGATTAAATGTCTGATTTGCATATTCCATGCCTGCTGATCTGCTACATGGATCTATCTAGTAATCTATCGTAAGAGACTAACCTACAATATTTCATGCCCAGATTGCTGATACAGAGGCTTAATCTATGTATTTTATGTCAATTGCTTTACAAAGGTTGGATTTTTGTTTGTTGTTGTCTGGCAACCTGTATGTATAGTGCTAAAATATACATTCTACACCTAATAACTTTCAGCATATGTGTACCCTTCCCTCAAGTTTTGGCAGAGCCATATAAATAGAAGAGCATTGTTATTTACCGGTTTGGACTTGGTTTGTATAGTTTAAATCACAGGGTTTTATGTTTTTATGTTTTCATTGTCTTACATAAATTTTAGCTTTTAGATATGTTATTTTTTTTAAATGTTTTGTCCATACATGTTGTCCCTCACACACACCCTGATTTCAAAATCGGTATCCTTGTATGTGCAACTGCACCTGTCTCTGCTCCTGCACCCACAAACTCTAGCTACTTAGTTAATAAGGATCCAGTTCACCTACAAATATAAGCCATGATTTGAGACACATAGGCCTCTAGTTCGTTGTAATGGTTTAATCTTCCAATCTAATGGTCACAGTGGTCTAGAGTTTAGACTAGTTATCTGGTTTGCGATAGATTATTATAGTGTTAGTTTCAATATAATAATTTGTGTAGACACAATGTAGATACTAGAGACCCTTTGCATACAACAAAAGACAGATTATACTGATGTTTGCACACATTCCAGATCTTAGGTACAATCCAACAATTATTTGGTTTGTAGTAGACGATTACAATTTCAATTTCAATCCACCAATTACTACACACACATTGTAGAGACTTAATGCATATGGCAGAAAGCTGATCATACAAATATTTGCCCACAATCCAGGTCTTAGGTGCAATCTCATAGTTATTTTCGTGTTAGAATTAATATTGATTTAATTAAATGATTAGATTCCCCCGTAACTAAACCGAGTGTTCTGATGATGGATCACACCAGCTTAATTCCAAACGTTGAATCCAATAATGAAATTATTGCAGTTTTCCCTGAAATTCGATTTTCAATAGCTATCTGGTTTGCAACATATGATTACAGTATGATTTCTGATCCAACAATTAGTGCACAGAGACAAAATCCCATTGTCAATGGCTGTAGGAAAATTATACTCATGTTTTAAGAAGTAGATGCATTGTTGTGGTGGTAGCAGGGATGGCATTGGACAGGCAGGGTATGGCTTTTCATTTTGAAAGATTGCTTCCCTCTGAAAGTTTCCCTAAAATATTTAAATGGACTATAAAATTTAAATTGAAAAATTGAAAAATGATTTTTGTTATGGTAAGTCAAGTGTTTTTGTTGCTTTTGCATGAATGGAAAAATATTTAGATACAATGTCTACAATCAGTTGAATTGAATTTTTAAGGCAATTGCTATATAGACATCATGGCCCCAAATGCTGAACGCACTCTTTTTTATAGCAGGGTGTTTGGTCACATTGCTAAAAAGAATCAGATTTACTGGCTAGATCTGCCCTTGGGGTTAAATTCGGAGCATATATTGTCATTCTTGAAGATACGTTTTACTTTAAACCATATCAACATGAGTATGAACATCATGAATACCCAACTTGCATAGGAGGTGAATAAATTGTTGGCGTCCCAATGGTTTGCTAAAAATGTATGTGAGTTGATGTGTGGTAGAGATATAGGTAGTTTGAATCAATCCTAATTGAATCTTCTCACGGATGAGATCACAATCCAGTTCTATGTGTTTTGTCTATTCATGAAAAAGTGGATTGGCGGAAATATGTAAGGAATCTTTGTTGTCACAATGTAGGATTGTTGGATGTGAATGAGAAACTTGTAAATCATTAAGAACAAAGCGAATCCATGTAAGTTTACAGCTAGCGGTAGCCATGGCACGATACTCGGCTTTGGCAGAGTAGCGAGATACAGTCGTCTGTTTCTTAGAGATTAAAGAATCTCCAAGCATGGTGCAAAAGCCTATGGTGGAACGTCGTGTCATAAGACAACTTCCCCAATCTGAATCACAATAGGCCATAAGAGAAAGAGAACTCATGGCTGAATATAAAATACATTGGCCAGGAGAACTCTTAAGATATCGAAGCACTCGCATAGTTGCATCAAGGTGAGGTTTTCGCAGTGCATGCATAAATTGACTCAAAGTATGAACCACAAACATAATATCTGGATGAGTGATTGTAAGATAAATAAGACGTCCCACTAGGAGATGATAAGGGAATGGATTTTGGAGAAGTTCGCCTTGCTCATTAGATAATTTCAATTGTTGTTCCATAGGAAAATCCGTAGGGCGAGCTGCAAGAAGACCTGTGTCAGATAGAATATCCAGAGTGTACTTTCCCTTTGAGATGAAAATTCCCTGTCTAGAATGAGCCACTTCAATACTAAGAAAATATTTTAGTTGACCAATATCCTTGATATGAAAACGATCTTGAAGGAAACACTTGAAATTGATGATAGCTGAAGAATCATTGCCGGCAATGATGATGTCATCCACATAGACTAGGATGCAAATAAAAGAGGAACCTCTTTGGAAATTAAATAAGGAATAATCATTTGTCATAAACCCTAGATGGAATGGAGATCCCAGGGATGGGGCTTTCCATGTGTGGCTTGACAAGAGAGATTTTATTCTTGACTTCTCTAAGGGTTTGTTTCTCTGCTTACTTGGAATCTAGGGTTTATTGTTGCTCATCTTACTTGGTATCTAGGGTTTATTGTTGCTCATATACTTTATGTATAGGGTCTACTGCCACATTATTTGCTTGGCATTCTATGTTTTTGCTGCTGTTGATTCTATTTTTGTTGGGTCGCCACAATCTGCTATTTGTCTAGGGTTTGCTGCTATTTTTTATGAGCATATCGTAATGTTTTTGCTTCCCTTTGGACTGGGTTATGACCTTGTTGTTGTTCTCTAATTTGGACTATGATTGGTTTATCCCTCATGGGATGAGCTATGACTTGTTCAAAACCTTTGGAGCTGAGTCATGACTTGTGTGACCCCTGTTCGCTAGGTCGTGACAGGTTGGACCCATCTGGGCTAATCTGTGGTTGTTTGGAGCTAGGTTCTACTGTTGAAATCCTTACCAAGCTGGGTTGTGACTATGGTGACTCTCCCTTGATGATCCATGACCTTCTGTTGACCTCCAAAGCTGAACCATGACTGTTGTGAGATCCCTTTCAAGGCTAGGCCATGACTGTGTAACCTTTCTTGACTAGGTTATGGACTGTGCTTACCATTCTGATCTGAACCATGAGTTTTGTGGGCTTCCTGTGTCTAAGATGTGACTTCCTAAAGTGGACTGTACTCCTTTAGGAATTAAGGATAAATTAGTGTTTTTTGTATATGCTAGAGGTTGTAAGGCACACAAAGAATGCAATTTCAATTCATACTATGAATAAAAAATTGAAACAACACTTTCTTCTTTGGAAAAAAGGAAAATAGTCCCAACAATGTTTGGGTATAAAATTCACTGCTTTGGGCATGTATATGCTCTTTCCCATAAGCCATTCATTCAAGGGTTAACTCAATCTCATACTCTCACAACCAGCCCTTCTATATGAGTGAACCATTCAAAAAGTAGGGCCCAAACTACATTAATGAAGCATGAGACTTACTTCAGTGTAGAGGGGATCAAAGTGTTGATATGTGTCATATCTCGCAACACATTTACCTCTAAAAGAAGAGGGTGTAAAGGATAACTACATTGTTGCATATTGATGATGCCCTAGACGTGGGTGAATTGACCTGTTGGCACTTTTGTATAATCTATGTGTGACCCTTTTAGAAGGCTTGACAAGATTATAAATCAAGCCCAACACTTCATTATTCATGCGTGGCTTGATAAGAGAGATTTGATTCTTCACTACTCTAAGGGTTCGTTGCTTTGCTTACTTGGCATCTAGGGTTTATTGTTGCTCATCTTACTTGGAATCTAGTGTTTAATGTTGCTCATCTACTTGATTTCCATGGTTTGTTGGAAAATTATTTGCTTGGAATTCTATGTTTTTGTTGTTGTTAATGCTATTTTTGTTGGATTGTCACCATCTCCTATTTGTCTAGGGTTTGCTGGTATTTTTTATGAGCATATCGTAATTTTTTTGCTTCCCATTGGACTGGGTTATGACGTTGTTGTTGTTCTCTAATTTGTACTGTGATTTATTTATCCCTCCTAGGTTGAGCTGTGACTTGTTTATAGCCTTTAGAGTTGAGTCGTGACTTATGTGACCCCTGTTGGCTAGAGCATGACTGGTTGGAGCCATCTGGGCTAATCCATGGTAGTTTGGAGCTAGTTTGTGACTATTGACATCCTTCCCAAGCTGGGTTGTGACTATGGTGACTCTCCCTTGATGATCCATGACCTTCTGTTGACCTCCAAAGCTGAACCATGACTATTGTGAGAGCCCTTTCAAGGTTAGGCCATGACTGTGTAACCATTATTGACTAGTTTGTGGACTGTGCTTACCATTCTGATATGAACCATGGATTTTGTGGGCTTCCTATGCCTGAGATGTGACTTCCTAAGGTGGACTGTACTCCTTTAGGAATTAAGGATAAATTAGTGCTTTTTGTGTATGCTAGAGGTTGTAAGGCACATAAAGAATACAATTTAAATTCATACTTTGAATAGAAAATTGAAATAACACTTTCTTCTTTGGAAAAAAGGAAAATAGTCCTGATAATGTTTGGGTATGAAATTCACTGCTTTGGGCATGGATATGCTCTTTCCCATGAGCCATTTATTGAAGAGTTAACTCAATCTCGCACTCTCACAACCATCCCTTCTGTCTGAGTGAACCATTCAAAAAGCAAGGACCAAACTACATTAATGAAGCATGAGACTTACTTCAATGCAGAGGGAATCAAAGTGTTGATATGTGTCATATCTTGTGACACATTTACCTCTAAAAGCAAAGGGTGTAAAGGATAACTACAATGTTGCATATTGATGATGCCCTAGACATGGGTGAATCAACCTGATGTCACTTCTGTATAATCCATGCATGAGCCTTTTAGAAGGCTTGACAAGATTATAAATTAAGCCCAACACTTGATTATTCATGTGTGGCTTGATAAGAGAGATTTGATTCTTCACTGCTCTAAGGGTTCGTTGCTCTCCTTACTTGGAATATAGGGTTTATTGTTGCTCATATTACTTAGAATCTATGGTTTAATGTTGCTCATCTACTAGATGTCCAAGGTCTATTGCCACACTCTTTGCTTGGAATTCTATATTTTGTTGTTGTTGATGCTATTTTTGTTGGGTCGTCACCATCTACTATTTGTCTAGGGTTTGCTGCTATTTTTTATGAGCAGATCGTAATGATTTTGATTCCCTTTGGACTAGGTTATGACCTTGTTTTTATTCTCAAATTTGGAAATTTGTGATTGATTTATCCCTCCTCGACTGAGCTGTGATGTTTTTACAGCCTTTGGAGTTGAATCATGACTTGTGTGACCCCTACTAGCTAGACCGTGACTAGTTGGAGCGATCTGGGATGAGCCGTGGTTGTTTGGAGCTAAGTCGTGAATGTTGACATCCTTCCCAAGCTAGGTCGTGAATATGGTGACTCTCCCTTGATGATCCATGACCTTCTGTTGACCTCCAAAGCTGAATGATGACTGTTGTGAGAGCCCTTTCAAGGCTAGGCCATGACTTTGTAACCTTTCTTGACTAGGTTGTGGACTGTGCTTACCATTCTGAAATGAACCATGAATTTTGTGGGCTTCCTGTGTCTGAGATGTGACTTCCTAAGGTGGACTGTACTCCTTTAGTAATTAAGGATAAATTAGTGATTTTTGTATATGCTATAGGTTGTAAGGCACATAAACAATGAAATTTCAATTCATACTATGAATAGAAAATTGAAATAACACTTTCTTCTTTGGAAAAAAGGATAATATTCTTGACAATGTTTGGGTATGAAATTCATTTCTTTGGGCATGGATATGCTCTTTCCCATGAGCCATTCATTGAAGAGTTAATTCAATCTCACACTCTCACAACCATCCCTTTTGTCTGAGTGAACCATTCAAAAAGCAAGGCCCAAACTACATTAATGAAGCATGAGACTTACTTCAATGCAGAGGGGATCAAAGTGTTGATATGTGTCATATCTTGCGACACATTTACCTCTAAAAGAAGAGGGTGTAAAGGATAACTACAATGTTACATATTGATGATGCCCTAGAGATGGGTGAATCGACCTGGTGTCACTTCTGTATAATCCATCCGTGACCCTTTTAGAAGGCTTGACAAGAGAGATTTGATTCTTGACTGCTCTAAGGGTTCGTTGCTCCGCTTACTTGGCATCTAGGGTTTACTGTTGCTCATCTATTTGACATCCAAGTTCTGCTGCCACATTATTTGCTTGACATTCTATGTATTTGCTATTGTTGATTCTATTTTTGTTGGGTCATCACCATCTGCTATTTGTCTAGGGTTTGCTGCTATTTTTTATGAACATATCATAATGTTTTTGCTTCCCTTTAAACTGGGTTAAGACCTTATTTTCATTCTCTAATTTGGACTGTGATTGATTTATCCCTCCTGGGCTGAGCTGTGACTTGTTTACAGCCTTTGGAGCTGAGTCGTCACCTGTGTAACCCCTATTGGCTAGGCCATGACTAGTTGGATCCATTTGGGCTGATCTGTGGTTGTTTGGAGCTAGGTCGTGACTGTTGACATCCTTCCCAAGCTGGGTCGAGACTATCGTGACTCTCCCTTGATGATCCATGACCTTCTGTTGACCTCTAGAGCTGAACCGTGACTATTGTGAGAGCCCTTTCAAGGCTAGGCCATGATTTTGTAACCTTTCTTGACTAGGTTGTGGACTGTGCTTACCATTATGATCTGAACCATGAATTTTGTGGGCTTCTTGGATTTGAGATGTGACTACCAAAGCGGGATGTACTCCTTTAGGAATTAAGGATAAATTAGTGCTTTTTGTATATGCTATAGGTTGTAAGGAACATAAAGACTGCAATTTCAATTCATACTATGAATAGAAAATTGAATTAGTACTTTCTTCTTTGGAAAAAAGGAAAATATTCTTGACAATGTTTGGCTATGAAATTTACTGCTTTGGGCATGGATATGCTCTTTCCCATGACCTTGTTGTTGTTCTCTAGGTTGGACTATGATTGATTTATCCCTCCTGGGTTGAGCTGTGACTTGTTTACAGTCTTTGGAGATGAGTCGTGACTTTTGTAACTCCTGCTGGCTAGGCCGTGACTGGTTGGAGTTATCTGGGCTGAGCCAGGGCTATTTGGAGCTAGTTCGTGACTGTTGACAGCGTTTCCAAGATGGATCATGGCTATGGTCACTCTCCCTTGATGATCCATGACCTTCTGTTGACCTCCAGAGCTGAACCATGACTGTTGTGAGAGCCCTTTCAAGGCTAGGCCATGGTTGTGTAAGCACTCTAGGGCTAGGCCATGAACTGTGGTAACCTTTATTGACTAGGTTGTGGACTATGCTTACCATTCTAATCTGAACCATGAATTTTGTGGGCTTCCTGTGTCTGATATGTGACTTCCTAAGGTGGACTGTACTCTTACTTCATCCTTTTGAGTACTTGGTTTGATTTATTGCAAAACTTAGTTAACATTTTGAAAAATACCAAAACTTTAACATATGGGCAGTCTCTACAAAACAATTATGTAAATGTTACACTTGCTATGATTTCTATTCAAGCACAACTAGCCAATTTGCATGATTTTGATGCCTATAGAGGAAAATTACTAACGCAAAATTGCACTATTTAAATATCACAATTAACAAATCTAATATTTGCAAGAAATCAATTGGTGAATGTAATGCCCATATTAATTAATGATTATTAGTAAGTGATTTTAATTAATATAAACAAAGAAATATATATAATTATTAAGGTTAATTATTAAATATTTATTATTTAGTTATTACTAAATAATAAACAAAATTATTATTGTCATTACCTTGCCGCTCAATATAAAACTTAGGTAAACCATTTCTAGGGCATTTGGTTAGATGGAATAAACACACCGTTCAACGAAACTAACACATGTCAAACGGAAATTTTATTACACTACCCAAGAAAAAGAATTACTTAAATTAATAAAAGGGGCGGTGGAAGAAAGGGCGGTGGAAGAAGGAAGGCGGTGGAGGGAAGGAGGTATAAGGGAGTTTTTACGGAAGAACAGGGGAGGATTTTTTTTTATA
>LPNX010967924.1:292362-306175 GCA_001517045.1 Pseudotsuga menziesii | reverse complement strand
TGGATTTTAACATAATTCCCTAAAATGAAGCATGTTTTGTTGGGAGAAAGAAAATTGGAACAATTTCAATATTATGTTTCCCTTGTGGTTTGAATTTTTTACCTTGGTGGTGTGTTTTAGAATAATCCCACTTGTTATGTATGTTGTAAATGGTAAACATATCCCATATGCTTTAAATGATGATGATGATGAATTAGATGACAATGACAGTGATGCTGTTTTTAATGAAGACGATGATGGAAATGATGATGATGATCATCATCATCATCGTCGTCTTTGTCATTGTCATCATGATTATCACAATAGTCATCATCATTGGCATAATCATCATCCATGTCATCATCATCACCATTGTCCTTGACATCATCATCATGATTATTGACATTTTCATCAGTTATTCATCATTACCTTTGGCATAAGAAATAACATCTACCCAAAAGATGTGATTAGTGGAAAAGGGTCATGGAGGACACACACGATTTATGCATGACAAATAACAACTTATTTTTTAAGATGATCAACATCATCATTCTGATTGTACTCATCATCATTGTCATTGTCATCATCACCATCATCACCATTCATTGCATTGCCATCATAATCATCGGCAATGTCGTCATTGCCATTATCCTCATCATCATCATCGTCATCATAATCGTCATCATCATCATCATTGTCATCGTTCTCCTCATTATCAACAACATTATCATCATCATCATAACCATCCTCAATATCATAATCATTATCCTCATTTTCATCTTCAACATCTGGGTGTAAAACTGGATGCAAAAGTGGATGCAAACATGGATGCAATAAATGATGCAAACATGGATGCAACAAAAGTAGGCGCAAAAGTGGGTGCATAATGGGGTGCACCAAAAATGGATGCAAAATGTGATGCAAAAGTGGATGCAAAAAATGATGCAATCATGGAAGCAAGACATGATGAAAAAAGTGGCGCAAAAGTGGATACAACCATGGAGGTAAAATTGGATACAAAATTGGATGCAAAAGTGGATGCAACAAAAGTAGATGCAAAAGTAGTCGTAACAACCAACGCAAAACTTGATGGAAAAATGGATGCAAAAAAAGATGCAAACGTAGATGCAAAAGTTGAAGCAAAAGTGGGTGTAAAAGTAAGCGCAAAAATGGGTATGAATTGGGACGAGAAAAAAGTGGATGCAAACGTGGATGCAATAGTAGATGCAAAAAAAGACGTAAACATGGATGCAAAATGGGATGCAAAAACGGATGAAAACGTGGGTGCAAAAGTGGACGAAAAAATGGATGCAAAAGTGGATGCAAAAATTGCTAAAACAAAACGAGATGCAAAACTAGACTCAAAACAGGATGTAAACTTTGATGCAAAACTTGGCGCATGAAGGGATGCAAAAAAAGAAGCAGAAGTCGATGCAAAAGTGGATGTAAAAAAGGATGCAAAAGTGGATGAAAACAAGGGCGTAAAAGTTGAGGCAAACATGGGCGTAAAAGGGGGCGCAACCAGAGTAGATGTACAAGCTAGGCGCAAAATTAGGTGCAAAACTAGGCTCAAAACTTGTCGCAAAACCTGATGCAAAACCTGGCGCATAACTAGGTGCAAAACCCGATGCAAATTACGTCGCAATTTGCGCCAGATTTAGAAAAAAGACGCAAAAAAGGCGTAAAATAGCACCAACCCATTAAATTGTGCCATTTTGTCCAAAAAATGAAGAAAAATACACTGAAAGATAGTCTAGATGCAAAAAAGGATGCAAAAAGAGATGCTAAATCCAGTTTTTGTTGTAGTGACTCCATCATTTCTTGATGATTTTTATCTTTCTCCTCTTGCAATGCCAACAACTCTAATGACTGAACATGTTTAGAACTTGGAATTTTCAGCTTCTTCTTTAATACCTGGAGGGCATTATCTTTCTCTTCCAAAAGTCTTTTGATGGCTTGTGTGTTTCCTGGTTCATCCCCCGAGCCTATGACATCTGCCTGGAGCTTTTTATTTGAATTGATTTTTCCTTGTTCTCAACTTTTTTGTGTTTCAACTGGACCTCCAACTTATCTAATAAAACTTGCAACTTGTTAATTTTCATCATGGCATGTAACAAAACTGAATAAATTATATCACCTGTCTGCTTGTCAAGTTGTATCTTGTTAGGTACACTAATTTTATCCAATCTTACCTCCATCTCGGCCACTTTTTTGTCACTTACCATAGCTAATTTTAAAGTTTTCCTCTCTACATCTTGAGTGGAAATCAGTGACGTCTTTGGGTTGCCTAGGCTTCTCACTCGTGGGAGTAGATTCTTAGTCTCTTCTAAGGACTGCACCTGCTTTTCTAAATAACTTGTCATGAACTCTGCTTTATATTTAAAAACTGAACTGGACTCTGCATTATTTTCATTTTCAAAAGAAAACTGGTTCAATTGCACTGACTTCTTAGGAATCAAAACTACTTTTTTCAACTCTTCTGAAACTATTTCACTTGAAATTTGACCCTCTTGAGAAAATGTTTTGGTCTTCTTACGCGAACTGTCTTCATCTATCTCCATATATTCAACCTCAGAGAAACTTCTTTTAATTAAAACATTAGAACTTTCTTGCACTTGAGATGATGTAATTAACCCACTGCTTGTACTTTCATTGCTTCCTGGATTTTCCACAAAATGAGACAAATTGGCTATTTCCTTCAATCCCTCGACAACTTGGTGATCAAATGGTTTGTTCTTATTTGCTTGCTTCCTTTGAGAAATTATATGATATGGATCATAATTGACCTTCTGTTCTTTTTGAAAATCCATGTTTTCCAATAATTTTTCCACAATCACCAAGGAACCTTTGTTTTTAAAGATGAATGAACCAACTTTAAGGGGAAATTTGATATTGGAGGAATTCTTGAAGACTCCAAAATGCTCCCCTTCTACATATAATCTTTATCTCATGTATTCAAGTGCAAAGATTCTAGAGGTAAGGAAATCAGGCAGCCTGTATGGCTCTCAGGTGAAACCATACACTTTTAAAATTGTAAAGTCTTTATACAAAAAACAATCCCCAATCATGTCTTCTGGTGACGAGTGCATCATAACCTTCATTTCTTCAAACACTCTGGGCAATACCTCATCAAACAACAACTTGCATATCTCTGACATAATGGAATTCACGAATTCGAACATATTGATTTGCTTCGGCAGATCCAAAGAGAATATAGTAGTCAAAAATTGTAATTCAGTTACATTTGAACATAATAACATGTTCAACAAATATGATTGGTATTTGAAAAATATGACCTTTGGGAACTCAACTAATTGGATATGAATGGCCTCTGCTAAATATTCATCTAAACTGAAGAAATGGACTAGATTTGACTCAGACTCAAGACTAACTGAACTCATTTTCAATAAGAAACCCAAAACATCCTCATTGACATGAATGCCATTATCCAGGCCTAAAATCTGGCAGACCAAAGATACAACCAATTGAACCTCCTCTTTGAAAATGTGAACATGGTATGGAAAAAAGAGACCTTCTAATGAATGACCTTCATTAAGAATATTGGAAAAAATTCACATCGAATTGCAATTGTACAACCTTTGTATACTTCGGTTAAAATAGACTCATTCACAGACTCACCACAGTCAAGGTAACTATCAGGCAAACTAAGGAATCCACGAATAGTTTTTTGCATCAATCCTACACAATATCTTGGACGTGGAACGATTCATAATGACTCTCTCAGAAGGTGAGTAATTACTTGCACACCATTCAGTGAATTCAGGAAAGGGTAAGGTGTGCTCAAAGGCCAAATAATATAGAAAGGACTTGCAAGCATTCAAAATTTCGTTTCCCTGTAAATTATACTGCCACAATCTTTCCTCAGTAGCCGATACATTTCCAATTGACAGAAACGGGTCATATACACCTCTATCTCTATCAACCATGAATTCCTCTCTTTCATCCAGGACCCGGTTAAGACCTTCTAACCCTTTCTCTTTCTCCATAATAGAAAAATGATGACAATTCTATAAACAAATCTCAAGTGTTTGAAGCTTACCTATGACTGTAACTGTATGTATGCGAAGTTGACTACAAAAGGATGGTGGGCTGTTCCTTTCACTCGTCTTGGCATGCAAAATAAAAAATGATTTTTCAAAAATAAGTCAACTTCACTTTATATAAAGGTCTATTCCGAAGACTCCCTTTAGCGGTTTTCCTTAAACCATTTTTCTCCGTGGAATGTACTATGAGCCTCCACGTGTATCGTGGTTTTTATTCCACTACCACCTTTCCACTTCAACTGCCGTGCAACTTCATCCTCTGGAGCTGATGACAACCATTGATGAATTCTCACTTTATGTTTAAACCGTTGGATTAACTTACACGTACACATTTCAGTGGGCCTTTTTGTTTTTAACAACGCGTATCTTTATGGAGCGGACTTCTTATCAACCATAGATTTTACCGACCTGGTCCCACAACCCTTGATCCTCGTGCTTTGTTAATTATCTCTGCCTATCCTTATCTTTTGTGCATCTCCACAGAGCAGATCTATTCTAAACCATTGATATTCACATCTTTGTTCTATACCATCGAATTATAAGATAATTTCATCTTTTATGTGCCCTTTTATCATATATTCACATTGTTATTCTTTAACCAAAATTCATGTAACCCTCATTTTTCTCCACCATGTTTCCTTCAATACTTTTCAAGTTAGAGGTGTTAACAACTGGCTTCATCTGGGGATGATATCCTCCCTGCGAGGTATCAAAGAACTCGTAGAATAGGTGCCTATATTTAATATTTACATGATTGCTTCCAAAAATTTTACCTTTCTTATTGATATATTTAACTAGAAAAAAATGGCTTGCCTCCTGAATCTTAGGGCTTTCACTGCGAGCTTCAAAAAAATTCGGCTCACCATATATGCTGATTTTTTAAAGAAAATAAATATTTAAAAACTTATGATACAAGTTTTACTTTCCTTCTTAGGACAGGTAATGCTTCAGAAATCTCCCATTGACAGGGTTACTATCCAGAGAAACCCCATTTGGATATTCCAAAAGAAATGCATTTTTCCCTCTGTGTCTAGAAATAACATAAGGGCCTACCCACATGTGATCAAATTTTTCATGTTTATCTTCTTTGGGAGCATCCCATTTCAAGACCAGATCATCGATCTGAAACTGTTCTTCCTTCACCCTCCTGTCGAAAGTATTTTTTATTTTTTCCTGATGTGATTGCACTTTGTCATAGGCCTTGCTCCTTTGCTCTTCTAGCTCAATAATCTGGTTTATCCTCCTTTGCATGTTGTTTGTTTCTTCTTGCTTCTCTTGGAAATACCTCATAATTGGAACACCTAATGATGCTGGAAAAACAACTTCAGTTCCATACACCAATTGGAAAGGAGACATTCCAATCGCTCTTTTGATACTAATCCTGTCATCCCATAAAGCGTATTTGAGCTTGGTATGCCATGATCTTTTATTATCTTCCAACAACTTCTTGATGATCCTTACCGGGATTTTATTTAAAGACTCGGCTAACCCATTTCCTTGTGGATAATAAGCAGTTGAATGATTCAGACTGATATGGTATTTGTGACAAAAATTAATCATCTTCTTGGATTTAAAAGCTGCTACATTATCTGTTACTATTCTTTTGGGACATCCAAATCTAGCCAGTATGTTCTCCTCAAGAAAATCCATGATTACAGTTTCAGTGGCTTTCTTGGTAGGACTTGATTCAATCCATTTTGTAAAATAATCCGTAGCTGTTAAAATCCATTTGTGTTGTCCTGAAGAATTGGGATTTATTTCACCAATGAAATCCAAACCCCACTATTGAAAAGGAGCTTCTATTGTTATTGGATTTAAAGGAAGAGGAAGTACCTTTCTTTTACCGTCAAAAATCTGACACTGATGACACACGCTGGTTTCTTTATACACATCTGAAAACAATGTTGGCCAATAATAACCTGCTCTTAGAATTTTATTTGCAGTCACCTTCCAAGAATGATGTCCTCGAAAATATCCTTTATAGAATTCTTTGACTGTATGTTGAGCTTAATTTTCCAAAAGACAATTGAGTAATACACCTCGAGGATCTTTCCAGTAAAGATATCGATTGATAATACAAAACTTGGCAGCTTTCAATTTTACTGCCCTTGCCCTTGACTTACTCAATCCTGCTGGTGCTTGTAAATTTCGAAGGACATAAACAATGTCAGAGTACCATGGGGATGCAACAAAATCAATCATCACTTCCACCTTTGTATCCAACTGATTAAATTGATTGGATAAGAAATTGATTTGTAAAGACTCACAATTTGAATTTGTCATCATTTTTCGCTAATCCTTGTCCCTTAATCAGCTTGGTAGGCTTTATCTCTATGTCATACTCCAGTAATGTAGCTATCCATTTTTCCCTTCTACCTTCTGGATCAAGTTGTGTCAAAATTCCTTTTACTGTAGCAGTTGGAACATGCACTATTACATGTGAGTGTAGAATATATACTCTGAAATATTTTAATGCTTTGGCCAAAGCATATGCTTGTTTCTCCATGATATCATATTTCAATTCTCCATCCCTCAACATCTTGCTGAAAAATGCTATGTGTTGCTCCATGTTCTCATCATTCTTCTGCAACAAAACTACTGCAATGGTATGCTCTGAAGCATATGAAAATACTTAGAAATCTTTGGTGAAATCTGGACTTACCAATACTGGAGCCTCTAAGATTGCTTGTTTGATTTCCCAAAACGACCTCCTAGCATCCGCACTCCATTTTATCTCGTGACCCTTTTTCAACATATTTGTAATATTCATTAAGATTTCAGCAAAACTAGGCACAAACCTTCTTAAAAAATTCACATGTCCCAAAAATGATTGTATTTCCTTTTTTTCTCCTGGGTTCTCCTACCTTTAAAATTGCACTCACTCTTTCAAGATCAATTTTTTTTTTGTCTTTATATATTATATGAACCAACAATTTTCCTTCTTCCAATGCAAAATTGGACTTCTTTGGGTTCAATGATATACCAAACTTCCTGCACTTCATGAATTTTTTTTCTAAATGATGAATATGTTCCCTGTCAGATCTTGAATAAATGGTGATGTCATCCATGTAAATTACCACAAATTTTCCAATTTCTCCTGCAAAAGCAATTTCCATGGCCCGCTGGAAAGTAGCTCCTGTATTCATTAAGCCAAAAGGCATCTTTGCATACATAAAAGTGCTCCAAGATGTAGTAAAGGCAGTTTTCTCCTAATCTTCAGGTAATACTTTAATCTGATTGTAACCAAAAAAACCATCCATCCTTGAAATTCTTTCAGCTCCAACTACCTTCTGCAGTATATGATCCATATTTGGTAAGGGATAATTGTCCTTCATAGAAACTTTATTCAAATTCCAGAAATCTATACACAGTATTATTTCTCCATTGTTTTTCCTAACAGGAACTAAATTTGCAACCCACTTTGAAAATCTTAGAGTCACGATGATTTTGGCGTCAAATAATTTTTTAATTTCCTTCTCAATAATTGGCAGCAATTTAGGATTTATTCTTCTAAGTTTTTGCTTGAAAGGCTTCTCCCCAGGTTTTATAGGAATAGTATGTTGTATTATAGATGTATCATACTCTTTAAGATCTTCATAGCTCCAAGCAAACACATCTATATATTTCTTCATTAAATTCACATACTCTTCTTTCTATTTTACAGGCAAATTTCTGGATAATTTTATAATCTTCGGATTTTCCTCGGTACCAATATTCCTATCTTCAACAGCATGTTCAACAGGCTTCACTTTAGGATTCTTAGCAACATCGTTCTGATCAAAAAAAAATTCCAAAGGAATCAAACCTCTTGGTATAAAATTATTTTTCAATTGAATAATATCTTTTCCTCCTAAAGTTCCCTTTAATTTTTTAGCACCATCCTTTTCTTTTTTAGGCTCTTCATCATCCTGGAAACTTTCACCATTGTCATTTTCAGCATCAATATGAGTATTTACAAAATCTCCTGACAATTCTAAAAACCTTCTTATCTGCATGTCATCTTCAAACACCTGCCAATATTTAGAATTATTGGGAATAGATGGTCTGTTCACAATGTCCACTTGATATTTTTTCTGACCAGCAATAGGGGTTTTTAATTTTCCAGCAGCTACTGCCAAAGAATATGCTATGGTATTTTCATGTCTAGAAACCACCTGAATCGTATGCTCTATAAACAAGTTACCAATCATATCCCATACTTAGTTCCTATAGGCCCTCATTCGGGGATGCTTGGTTTGATAACTATCATTCACCTGATTTATCACCAGTTCTGAATCCCCCAAAACTTTTATCCTCTGCGCTCCCAAATCTTTCAAAGCATTCAACCTGTAGTGCTCTGCCTAACCGGTAGAGCACTATGTCCATTTCTCTGTGATATTCTGTATCTTAAGCTCATTCTGAGTTAGTTTTTAATAAAATCAAGACTTTTAATCATATTACAGGTTTATACCCATCTCTGTTCTATTAGTTTTATAAACATATGAATGTACAAATATGAACTATAAACATATTAAATAGAAATACAAGTTGTACATGTTGATAAACTTCATGAATTTTTATAAATTAGACCATGATACCATGCATGAATTTAGTATCTAGATACCTGAAATTTAAATACCTGGAACCAGCGGTTGTAGTAGAAACTTTAGACCTTGTAGGCTCCTTCCTCTTCGAGCTTTCCATCCAAGCCTTGATTAACAAAATGATGTGCCACCCTGCCGACCAGCTCTCATCATGTGCTGGCCCTAGGAAACCCATGGGTTTCCTAGCCCCTGAGCCTACAGACCAATAATACCGAGAGCAACTTCCTCTCCATTCTTTATCTTCTCAGTCATTTATAGATATTCTCAAGGACTATTCTCATCCTTGAGTTATCCCCCTCCTCAAGTTTTTCCTCTCCATTCTCCTCATGCAGAGTCTAATTTCCTGAAAAAAAATTCAACCTCCCCATCTCCCTCTCATACCTCCGCTAAATAACCATTTTCTTCCTACCTTCTTCCACCTTCTCCACCGCCTTAAAACACTTCATTCACCTACCTCTTTCAGTTTTCGATGCTAGTAAATTATTATAATCATAAATATACATTTATTCGTTCAATTGTCCTTATCTCAAGCATCTGAATAGTTAAGGTTTAACTAAGTTGAATGGAATAAGTTGGTTGTCTGGCATTTATTAATTCTTGGAATGTTCACCACCGGTCCCTCATGGGATGGCCGTTTAATAGTTAGTCCTATTCAAATCAATTATGTTGAACAAAATAATAATTTAGTAATTATCTTGTGTATAGGTGAGTATCTTAGTTGTTTTACATGATCTGGAATCCGATGCTAGTAATCATATTAATAAGTATTATTATAAAATCAATCATGTCATATCCTGATGGTCATATTCCATAGTTCAATATAGATGTTTAACCTACACGGAATGATTTGGTCTATTTAATTAATCATTGTTTTATTCTAGTTATTTCCACTTGGGTTTAATTGAACAATTGACTACGTTTACCACAAGAGCATAATAATAACAATAACAATAATATTAATTGTTTAATTAAATAATTGACTATGGTTAACACAAGATCTTAATAATAATTATCATAATAATAATGATAATGATAATAATAATACCATTAATAATAATTATAATTAAAGACATTTTATAGTTGTTTGTTTTTTAATCACAAGTATCATACTCATGAGCATGTTATCTCTAGATTGTAAATGAACAATGTTTAAGTTTACGCATGACAACTTTCTGAGGATTATTCTAATTTACGACACTTGATCACTTACGTATTACAGTGTTCACCTATCATTAATGAATATGTTAACTTAACATTCATTATTTCATTAACATATTTACCTATGAAGACCTATACCATTATTGTCGATCGTGTTAAGTATTGGTATGCCGATATTGGTATATGTGTGCAAAGTGTGCATGCGTGGCCAGTGCATGCATAGATCATACACGTACTATAAGAAAACATCATATATCCTATATATAATAATAATAATAATAATAATATTACCAAAATAATAATGATTCACATAAATAGGACATTCATGGATACAAGACATAACAATTGCAAATACCTAACCGAATTAACATACAAACATGTAATCTTTTCATCATCATCAATCATTAATTATTAATTAATTAAGTTATAACATCATTATATTTTCAGATTCAATACTCAATCAATTATTTTCAAGGAAGAGACACCTACTACTACTAACCTCGGTGTCGTAGATCCCCCCCTGACCCAACATAGTACTAGCTATAACATCCTCCCATCCTAACCTACGTCTGCACCCTCCCTATCCTTCCTCTGCTAGTATAGAAGTGGATGTCGGCTTCACCAACCTGACCACATAAGAACCTGAGAGCGATAGTGTCAGCTGAACAGCGGACCTAGCCTCTCCTAGTAAGCATTTGACCGTCGTCATCACAACAACATGGGGAGCGTGTATCAGCACGGCCCTCCCACAACCTCGGGTACCTAACCATCGTCATCACAACAACATGGGGAGCGTGTCTCAGCACGGCCCTCCCACGACCTTGGGTATCATAAAAACATAGGGTGGAACACATCCATCCCTCTCAACATCCTGGGTCTATATACCCTATCAAAAAAATACTTTGCTGCTATCAAGATTATTGGTCTGTGTCATCGTATCATCCATTTTGGTAATCAAGGCTCTTCTGCAGAAATAGGTACTATACCACACTTCATATAAAGTATCCATTCATTACATAGCCCGTGTGTCCTACAGATTAGTACTTTGAAAACATACATTCATAATAATATTTCCATTCAATCATCAGTTGGTGCATATTATCAACAACATTTCCTTTCATTGTATAACTCATTAAATTGATCACATCGTGGGTCAATATCCATGTACCACATCATATATATATTACATTTATCAATGATGACAATTAAACATACACTGTCTTTATGAATAAAGGAATATCATGATAACTATAACATAGTAACCTCACGAACAAAATCATAACATCATAATCAATGTATCAACATAAGCATAGTAACATCTTAGACATAGCAGCAACATCTATCATGTCATAAATATGGTTTACTTAGTCGAACTGAGCCCTACATTTACTAAGAAAACAAAATGCAACATGTCGATATGTTTAGTCAAATATGGGCATTACATATACTCACCCTTCAGGAAACTTCATCCCGATGTTATTGTTATGCATGATTATAAGAATATATTATTATGCCTAATATAGGTGTCTTACTACTAGAATTCATTAGTTATGGTAGTCCCACTTAGAAGAGACACCTACTACTAGGGCTGGTCTAGCGTCTGTAATAACATGAATTCTACTAAGTTTATTAATTAACTTCCCATTCCTCAATAAATTTTCCTAAAATAGAACTCTTGCACCATGAATGGCGCATTATACATAGAATACTTACAATTGCACTACTTATTTCTTGGTAGTTTTAATAACGTGACACACTTGTATAATATGAAGTTTAATTGTTAGTTTGCATGCTTGTCATATTATTTTCTATGACAATATCAGAATTCCATTTATAAGTTCATCTCTTTCTATACTAATTCCTATTATTAGTCCTCAAACAATTTGCCATTTTGTACCAGTCGTTTATCACTAACATTCTTATCGTAATTATGTGTCATAAAAACATATTGTTTTCAATCTACTTTAGTTATCACGTATATTTACCCATTGATATCATCATCATTTTCACACCTCTTAGCCACTTACTTAATTACATAACTAAGCATTATATTGCACCACTCCGCTTAATACGCATCAAAATGTATCTTTAGTCCTTTTAATGTTTAAATCACTTAATATATTATATCGCACCCTATTCATTTTCTACTTAGTTAGGTGCAATAAGTATATATATATTATTTACCCGTTACCCTTCTTGCCATTCTTTTATCCTTTTTACATCCATAGGTTTTCTTATACTCATCTTGAATGTAGCACTCTTCTTGATACAATTACCTTTTATATCTTCTTTATCCTTGCTTAAACTCGCTCTCTCTCCCTCTCTCCATATAAAGGTATCAATAGATATTAAGTCTACTTGATTTATTTATTTAGTTATTTATGTTGCACGAGTACAAGTACATTTACAATCCCTTTTTAATTATGAGATTACATTAGCACACCTATCGCTTAATATTAGCAACTCTAAATCTTTTATTTATATAAACATAGCATTCCTTATAAAACCTCTTCTCTACACCTTGTCTTTCACGTTTATTGTTTCTCATCTATTTATTAGGTCTTACCTCCTAATATATTAATGTGTTAACTTATAATATTGTTTATGCTCAGCGAGTATAGGTTTACTCATTATACCTTTATTCGAGGTTGATTACCATTATTACTTTCACACCAATAAAGTTACAACCTACACCCTACCATAACCTATTAGCTTCGTGGTATGCTAAACAATGCTAACCCCATGGGTTCATCTATGCATCATCATATCCTTTCTCCAACATTTGTATATTCATCTTCATCTTCAGTATACTTACACCAACCATACCACTCGTCGTTACTTTATACATATTACTTGTTATCAACTAAAGTATGAATAGTTTACTATCTTGCATCCCCACTTCTATCCAATCCTATCTATGGTATTATAATTCATTTCGAGATTCAATTCTCCATCGGTGATGTGAAAGACACTTCCACAAGTTCATTGACATTCCCCATGTTAAAGTCATAAACAATTTATTTAACATAAGGTTTTGTGATTCTCTTGTCTATAAACATTTTTAGGTGGCAATTTTATCATAATTTAAGTTGGAAATGATGTTATTATAGGCGAAATATAATCCTATTACAATCTTCATAAAAAAAAGTGATCAAACATGCCTACTAGCCATAGTAACACAAAACACATGTTTATCTCCTTCAGTGTTTTCTCCTCACTAAGTTTTCTTAATAGTCGAATAATGGGGTTAACCTATCCGATGCTTTCCATTTAGATCTTGTAACAATTTTTTTGCTCTCATCAACCATAACTTATCTTAACTTTAATCTCTTCTTTTTAATATTTAACTTATTGATTATACTTCCTAAGAAATCTCAATTAATGTTATTAATTTATCTAGATCTTAACGATCAACAATTATCTTTAATTATACCAATGATATTAATTATAAGAGTTTAATTTATACTAAATAGCAACTTAGTTAATGAACATGAAGGCCTCCTCATTATCTTGTCCTAAAGATTTAAATAGTTAAATGTGAATAACATTATGATAATTTTGAATAAAAACATTTTAGTTGTTTCAAATAATTAAATTAAACGTTTTAGTAATTCCTAATAATCAAATTATAATAGTTTAATAGTTTCAATTAATTAAATTTAAAATTTTCAAATAGTTTTAAATAATCAATTTAAAACATTTTAATAATATGAAATAATTAAATTAAAACATTTTAGTGAGTGGACCCTAGATCTACATAATCACTTTCCTTGTATTTGATTGGAGTTTCACTTTGATTTAATAACAACCCCTATCTACCTATACTACAACAACTATGACGATAGCTTGATTATGGTTTTTAAGAAGAGCCCCTATCTATCGATACTACAACAACTACTGTAAGCAACATTCAAATATATATGACAATTGGAGTATACATGCAACACGCAAATTGAGCCACTCCTCCTACTCGATTTAAGTATAATTTAAACAAGTTATTAATATACACATTATCTTATATTAATCATA
>LPNX010967924.1:162393-292071 GCA_001517045.1 Pseudotsuga menziesii | reverse complement strand
TATATATATATATATTGGAAAGGGATAAACGCCCAGTCATTCAAGGTTTTGCCACAATCAAGGGATCTTTATAAGGCTCGACATCTCAAACGTAGACAGTACAGTAGCAAGACACGGACTATGGTCAAAGTTTTAATTAATTAATCAAGAAAATTTTTGCATAATTTTAACTTATATGCATTAATCAATGAAATTTATATGCATAATTTTAATTTTTGCATAAGATCATTGCCACCACTATCAACATGAGGCTGCAGGATCAGGAAGAGATGACAGGAATCAATCATGAAGATGTCTGTTGAAATGTAATCATAATCACAATCAAATAAAATACTATTGAAAATGTCTGCTGAAATGTAATCAGAATCACAATCAAAATAAAATACGCAATGTAAAACATTGAATGATCGTGTCTTGAGTAGAACGAATAAACTTGGCTTGCTTGTCAGCATTCAAATTTGTTGAAAATGGGTAATTTTAGATTGTAGAATGCAAGCTAATGCTGAAATGGGTTAATCGATCATGATAAATGAAAAAAAACTCTTCAAATTCATCCAAGGCAAGGAGGCGAAGCCGAAAATCTAATTCAAGATATTGAGAATGCATGAAAAGGTGTCCAGGAGACAATTAATTATCATTGGAAAGTTTAGTTAACACAAACTAGAATTAGAACCAGTTAGATCGAGTTTTTCCTAGGCTATATCGAGTTTTCAAATCCAATTCCCCGTCACTCTTAGATCGATTTTACACGTTATAAGACATTATACTCGGGTTTAGGTTTTTTTTTTTAAATTTAAATTATGCACAAATAACACCATTTGACCGGACTGGTCCTTCCGCCACCGCCCATTTCTAAGGCCACCTATAAAGCTAATAAAAGTGGATAAGCGCTTCCATAATCCATCCACGCGCCCATTTACATGCTCATACTTGTATGCTTCCTAGATGGCAACTAAAATCATTCTATGTGGCCCAGATGGAACAAAAACCTATCAACGGCATGCATGCTGCCCAAATGGAGCAAATCCGGATGGACTGTCATCTCCAGAACGAACCCGGAATGTTCGTTTTATTAACATATTATTTTATTATCCTTATCGTTATTATTTGTTTTTCCATTATTAAATGGGTTTCTAGGGAATGCTTAACTTTTCTCTTCCCCATTTGTTTTTTTAGGCGCGAAGAGCGCGGATCTCTTTGGGATCCATCATTCTCACAAGATTTCTCTGTTAGTTTTTTTTTACCGTTCGTGTGAGAAAATTGCAGGAAAACTTAGACACGGACGATTCGGTATCATGGAAATCTCAGAAGTAGTCGTCAATTGGTGAAAGTGGTGAAGTACATCATATGACTACCTCATGCTGCTAATTTTTTTACTTGTAAAGTTTTGTGCGTGACTTTGTATGAAGAAAGCATTGGTTTACAGGGAGGACGATTCAAGGCGAAGGGCAGTATTTTGTAATGCTCCATAACTTTTGAATTTTAATGAGAATTGATGTGGGTTTATTGAAACCGATAAGTTAGTAGAAAAGGCATCAAGGTTCAGTACAAATACCTATGATTGTAAAGTAGGAGTTTGCTGAGCTTGTTTTGCACCGTATTTGGCATATCACACTTCTTTAAGAGACATCTCGCGTTGCAGAAAGTCTTTTAAAGCATTTCCTTTACAATAGCAATGGCCCCCTCCAAGTGTCTAAGCAATGGCGGCAAACCAGGTCAACAACTTCCAATTTCATCCCCCCCCCCTTTTTTTTTTCCTGGGAAGCCTTCAACACCCGCATCTACAAAATCACAGCATTCCATTTCATCGTTTTTCTCACCAATGACCCCCACCACACCTTCTGCATAGAAAACCCAAAAGCCTGTTATGCGCATTGATAATGTACAACCTCCATCAAAATCTCCTTCTGAAAGCCCCGAAGACGTACCTTCAAAGAACCCCAATGCCGGACAGGAAGATTATGGTTTTCCGGCGTTTGCATGCAAATTGGGTTTTATGCCTATCTCAGTAAGGTCTTCCCATTTCATGAAGTCTACAGTATCCTGCAACCTTATAGGTCCTATTTCCTTTCCCTCGTTCGCCTTCTTGAATGATTGCAAAAACTTGAATCAATCCATTTTCGAGGGAACCTGTCGCGTTGTTTGGATTCAGGGAATCCTAAGATCCTTCTTTCTTAAACAAGAGAACACGAGATCCAGTCTGGCTGGCTCCTTCAATGCCCGATTATCGCCGCACTGTACCTTCGCTAGGTTGGTTGGGATCTCCTATCGTTTGCAAAGGTTGGTTTACATATTTTTCTTTACTGGATGGCAGCGGGCTAAGGGCATTACCCTCCTGCTCGATACTGGAAATCCCTCGTGTTTTTCTGATTCCCCCTCTCCACCGGTGAAAAATATGTGAGTTGGGATCGAGTCTATGTGCAATGAAACCCTTGACTGCGACCCTCAGAGTTGGGTGGGTGAGAGACTGAGGGTTTACTGGCCTATGGATAATACCTGGTATGAAGGCCGCGTAAATTCTTACGATAAGAGCACTAAAGAGCATGTTGTGATTTATGACGATGGCGAGGAAGAATGTTTATTGCTTGCACAGGAGAAAATTGAATGGATAGAGAATGAGTATAAAATAAGTGCACCTCACCACCGGTTTCAACAATTGAAGAAACTGATCGAGAAGAATCCTGCAGGTGCCGAGGATTTGAAATCTTGAGATAACAATATGAAGGATGCTAGGTAAGCATATTCCCAAATTGCAAGGCACTGATTAAAATGAAATGTATCTTTTTATTTGTGTCACATCATTCTTTACACAAAATAAAATAGAAAATATGAGATGGCCATGAAGCATGAAGCTGCAGATAACGGAGAAGTTTTCGTCTCAGCTAAAATTTCAGGCATGAGATGCATTGTGCAACTATCTAAGCCTGTAGACCAGTCTATCCATCTTTCTATGGAAGGGTTTTTAATTTGAGCCCCCAAAAAAGTGAGCACTTCACTTTGACAAGGGCAGACATGAACCTATCAACCTATTAGTTGCTCCTCCATCCATGAAACCACATATCCATGTTTTTGGAAGCATATATGCACTTTGTATCAAAGCCTTAGCATGCCCTCTAAATCGGAGCAGAATTTAGTTTACCAAAGCATTTTAAAAACCTGAAATCTGAAACATATGTAGCATTTGGAAACATAATAATTTGGTTCAGGATAGTCCAACAGATCACAGGATAAGATTATTTCAGCAAGTAAATGTCAAACAGGTAATAACATGTGCTAAGAGAAAATTCAAGCAAGTGGAGAGGCTTGACCTTCGACTATCCATTCAGCTGGGATTTAACTAACATTCAACAGATAGTTTTTCATGCATATTATCACAAGTAGTAATTCCTTGTACCTAAGTCTTAAGGAATAGAAGTCAAAGTTTTTTTTCGTATCTAGATGAATATAGATATATGTGCTTGCTTGGTTTCTACCTCCCTCTTCTGTGGGATCTGTTGTAAGCATTTGTGTCTTGATAATAACAGTGAAAGTGAATAATAAATATAGTGAGTGCATATACCCCTTATGCCATATTTAGTTTCTTCGAATGGTTGCTACACTTTAAAATCTCTCCTCTCTCGGGCTGACCTGACTGACTGTTTAAAATCAAGTTGTTTAAGGGACGATTTTCTTTGCCTATAAAGCTTTACTAAATTTTCGTGAATTTTTTTTTTTTTGGCTAGATTTTACAGACAGTGGATATTTAGGGTTTTTTGTGTTAGGTTATTTCATTTCTGCATTTAAAATAGCTCAACAAACAACAAACAACAAAAATTACAAAATTTTGTAAGTTAAATTCGCCAAATTCAGGCTGAAAATCAACCAAAAAGTCAAAAGCATCGTCTAACTGACAGGTCCATTTAAAATTATCCCCAAGTTACCAAAATCACAACATTTCCATTTCCTTTTGTTAGTTTGCTTGTGGCATTGATGCATGCTCATGCCCATGAAATAGTGCACCAAATGTATGGAAGTATGTTAGTATCTATCTATGAACCTGAAAACAATCCAGCCTCGCCGAAATGTTTCTTTCTTTTTCTTGCTACATTTAGTTTGTTCTATAAATTGGAACCCAAAAATAAACCAAAAGCAAACAATTGTGCCCTTTTGTTTTTTGTTTTTGTTTTTGCAGGTACAATTTTGTTTTTTTTGTTTTTGCGGATATGAAAGAAGAGGGTTCTGCACAGAAGAGAATGCTCAGTATGCTACTAGCATTCAGTTTATGGTTTTTAGGATAATTTTAATTTATCTTCCATATAATGTTTATTTTTTAAATTTTTTTTTCCCTAGAGGTCCCCTTTAGGTTCCAGTTTTAGAACCTGGGGCTCTGATACCATCTGTAGTGCTCTGCCTAACCAGTAGAGAACTGTGTCCATTTCTCTGTGATATTCTGTATCTTAAGCTCATTCTGAGTTAGTTTTTAATAAAATCAAGACTTTTAATCATATTACAGGTTTATACCCATCTCTGTTCTATTAGTTTTATAAACATATGAATGTACAAATATGAACTGTAAACATATTAAATAGAAATACGAGTTGTACATGTTGATAAACTTCTTGAATTTTTATAAATTAGACCATGATACCATGCATGAATTTAGTATCTAGATACCTGAAATTTAAATACCTGGAACCAGCGGTTGTAGTAGAAACTGTAGACCTTGTAGGCTCCTTCCTCTTCGAGCTTTCCATCCAAGCCTTGATTAACAAAATGATGTGCCACCCTGCCGACCAACTCTCATCATTGCTGGCCCTAGGAAACCCATGGGTTTCCTAGCCCCCGAGCCTACAGACCAATAATACCGAGAGCAGCTTCCTCTCCATTCTTTATCTTCTCAGTCATTTACAAATATTCTCAAGGACTATTCTCATCCTTGAGTTATCCCCCTCCTCAAGTTTTTCCTCTCCATTATCTTCATGCAGAGTCTAATTTCCCGAAAAAAAATCCAACCTCCCCATCTCCCTCTCATACCTCTGCTAAATACCCATTTTCTTCCTACCTTCTTCCACCTTCTCCACCGCCTTAAAACAGTTCATTCACCTACCTCTTTTAGTTTTCGATGCTAGTAAATTATTATAATCATAAATATACATTTATTCGTTCAATTGTCCTTATCTTGAGCATCCGAATAGTTAAGGTTTAATTAAGTTGAATGGAATAAGTTGGTTGTCTGGCATTTATTAATTCTTGGAATGTTCACCACCAGTCCCTCATGGGATGGCCGTTTAATAGTTAGTCCTATTCAAATCAATTATGTTGAACAAAATAATAATTTAGTAATTATCTTGTGTACAGGTGAGTATCTTAGTTGTCTTACATGATCCAAAATCCAATGCTAGTAATCATATTAATAAGTATTATTATAAAATCAATCATGTCATATCCTGATGGTCATATTCCATAGTTCAATATACATGTTTAACCTACACGGAATGATTTGGTCTATTTAATTAATCATTGTTTTATTCTAGTTATTTTCACTTGGGTTTAATTGAACAATTGACTATGTTTACCACAAGAGCGTAATAATAACAATAATAATAATATTAATTGTTTAATTAAATAATTGACTATGGTTAACACAAGATCTTAATAATAATTATCATAATAATAATGATAATGATAATAATAATACCATTAATAATAATTATAATTAAAGACATTTTATAGTTGTTTGTTTTTTAATCACAAATATCATACTCATGAGCATGTTATCTCTAGATTGTAAATGAACAATGTTTAAGTTTACGCACGACAACTTTCTGAGGATTAATTTAATTTATGACACTTGATCACTTACGTATTACAGTGTTCACCTATCATTAATGAATATGTTAACTTAACATTCATTATTTCATTAACATATTTACCTATGAAGACCTATACCATTATTGATTGTGTTAAGTATTGGTATGCCGATATTGGTATATGTGTGCAAAGTGTGCATGCGTGGCCAGTGCATGTATAGATCATACACGTACTATAAGAAAACATCATATATCCTATATATATAATAATAATAATAATAATATTACCAAAATAATAATGATTCACATAAATAGGACATTCATGGATACAAGACATAACAATCGCAAATACCTAACCGAATTAACATACAAACATGTAATATTTTCATCATCATCAATCATTAATTATTACTGAATTATGTTATAACATCATTATATTTTCAGATTCAATACTCAATCAATTATTTTCAAGGAAGAGACACCTACTACTACTAACCTTGGTGTCGTAGATCCCCCCCCCTGACCCAACATAGTACTAGCTATAACATCCTCCCATCCTAACCTACGTCCGCACCCTCCCTATCCTTCCTCTGCTAGTATAGAAGTGGATGTCGGCTTCACCGACCTGACCACATAAGAACATGAGAGCGATAGCGTCGGCTGAACAGTGGACCTATCCTCTCCTAGCAGGCATCCGACTGTCGTCATCACAACAACATGGGGAGCGTGTCTCAGCACGACCCTCCCACAACCTCGGGTACCCGACCATCGTCATCAAAACAACATGGGGAGCGTGTCTCAGTACGGCCCTCCCATGACCTCGGGTATCATAAAAACATAGGGTGGAACACATCCATCCCTCTCAACATCCTGGGTCTATATACCCTATCAAAAACATACTTTGCTGCTATCGAGATTATTGGTCTGTGTCATCGTATCATCAATTTTGGTAATCAAGGCTCTTCTGCAGAAATAGGTACTATACCACACTTCATATAAAGTATCCATTTATTACATAGCCCGTGTGTCCTGCAGATTAGTACTTTGAAAACATACATTCATAATAATATCTCCATTCAATCATCAGTTGGTGCATATTATCAACAACATTTCCTTTCATTGTATAACTCATTAAATTGATCACATCGTGGGTCAATATCCATGTACCACATCATATATATATTACATTTATCAATGATGACAATTAAACATACATTGTCTTTATGAATAAAGGAATATCATGATAACTATAACATAGTAATCTCACGAACAAAATCATAACATCATAATCAATGTATCAACATAAGCATAGTAACATCTTAGACATAGTAGCAACATCTATCATGTCATAAATATGGTTTACTTAGTCGAACTGAGCCTTACATTTACTAAGAAAACAAAATGCAACATGTCGATATGTTTAGTCAAATATGGGCATTACACAACCCAAGTAATAAAGATTCATATTTAGCTACATTATTTGTGCATTAAAATGTTAATTTATATGATAAAGCTTTAAAATCCCTGATAGGAGAAATTATATACACACCAGCTCCAATGCCTATTTTTGCCATAGACCCATCATAATACATAGTCCACAAAGCTTCTCTTTTTTGCTTTGCTTCCAGGGCATCTTGTTCCATCACCTCTTCCTTTTTATTTTTCTCAGGCTTTGTCTACAAAGTAGATTCCAAATCACATGGGATAGTATCATTAAAGAAAATGGAAGACCCCAAATCAGTATCAACAGCGTATATATGATGAACTTCAGGTTTATCTTAGTTGCTCACTACATAGGGAGTTCTTTTCTCACTATACAACCTCTTACTCCCCTCTTGAATAGGAATAGTAGCATATGACATATCCATTTGTAAACTACCCTTCAACTTTGAAGTCCAAGATCTCGATAACAATACTCCAAACTTTGGTGGGATATATGCTACTACAACATCCATTACTATTGGTTTAGATGGTAATTTATTCAGGGTTACTACCATATCCTTAATCAAACCAAGACATTTCACTCTCTTGGAATCAAAAGAATACAAATATTTATATGGTCTTGTCACTTCCAATCCCAGACTTTCAACTACTCCTTTTGGCATTAAATTGTGTGATGCACCTGAATCTAGCATAGCATTATGGACCACCATATCATGCACATTCAAACTCAAATAAAAAGGAGGAACTTCTTCATTTTCTATATTTTCGACTTTCAACCCAAATGAAATGGTAGGATTATCGTCATTCAATTCCAAAATATCGGATTGCAATTCTCCTTGACCTCTGACAATTTTTGTTATGGTATTTCTATATTCATTGTTTCTCAACTCGTTAAAAGGAACAAAAATTTTCAACTTGGAAAGCTCATTCTACAAAATGAAACTAGAATTGACTTTTTCTACATCAATTGGTGTTGCTTGCTTCATTCGTTTGTTTTTTTGTATCTCATTCTCAACTTCCTTATTTACAATAGATTCTTTTTGCATTTCTTTTCCCTTTTCTATATTTAAAGAACTAGTGGAAGGCTGATTTGGATTTAACCTCCCTTTATTTATAATAACTTCTCTATTTCTCAATCTAATCTTTCTTTGTACATCATCCATAGCATGCAGGTAACCCCTCTGATATTGTTCTATCTCCCTCTCAAATTCTTCATTTCCATCCTCCCATGCAAACATCCTATGCTCTTCTTCAGTAAGATATATCTCTGAATCTAGTTCTCCAAAAAGATGGATTTCATTTTCGGTAGGATCTTCTTTGTCAGCAACATAATTCTCAGGGAATGGTGGTTGAATTTGTTGTTCTTCCTGATTTCTTGGGTTCCTCATGTCTCTTTGTCTATTTTGTGGAGGTATAGGAAGATTTGGTCTTCTAAAATTTGGATTCCTGATTTGAGGATCAACTTGTTCTCTGTTGAACGCCCTATTATCCATAATCAATCTGTCCATCAACTTCTCCATTGTCTTCAACGTCTTTTCGAATTTAATATCAGTGGTAGAAGAAGAAGTAGAAGGCATGTTTTCTTCTTTTTTCCTCCTATAAATGTCTCTGTGTTTCATTTTTCCACTTGCCATCATATTCGCCTCTACCTCTAAAGCATCTGTAAACATTGCGGCAAGATTTATTGATTTTCTTTCTCTCAATGAAAATGCAAAGTCATTTTCAAAGGATCCAGCATAATGAAGTTTAGCAGCAGCTGTTGAAGGTTTTATATCTTCTAGAATATAATTATAAACCCTGATAAACCTACTTGAAAATTCATGAACAGATTCAAAACCCCTCTTTTGAGACTATTATACTGGGACAAGAGCTGCAAAGGATTTTGTTTGTCATCCCATCTATGAATGCATTCTAGAAATCTTGGAAATTCAATATATATCCATCTGGCAAGTCTTTAAACCATTTTTTCACTTCACTTGATAAACTTTGAGAAAATAACCGCATTTTAACATCTGCATAATCGACTTCCTCCAAGTCAACAAAATCTTCAAATTTAGCCACATGTTGTTTTGCGGTTATGTCTCCTTCTCCATCAAATAAGGAAATTATTTAAGAATAATTTTGGGGAAGGTTGTGCAATAAAGTAGGCAAACTCAAGAGAGAAAATGTTTCTTCCATTGGTCTAGGTGGGTTCAGAGGTACTGAGGAATTTTGAGTGTTTTTAACAACAAGTGTTTCAACTTTTACACATTGTTGTAAATCTCTCCAAAGGGAATCCAGCAAATAAGATTCTAATCTACGGGGGTTAAATTCAATGTTCTTAAGATCATATTCAGACTTAGATTTCAACAAACCCTTTCCAACATTAACTTCCCATTCTTGATCAAAAATACTATGAGAATCCCGAGAAGATGATGCACCAAACAGAGAAAAATCTATTTTTTCTTTATCCTTTTTCTTAAACAAATTTTCTGGTTCTTCTAAACTCTTTAAAATTTCAGTGTCAGAATTACCTCGTGTATGTCTTTTCGAAGCCAGAATGACTTTTAAATTTTGAAAATTTTTACAATGGAATCTCCAGGGCAAATGTACAACCTTGTCTACTGACAAAAATTCCTATTTGCCCACAGAATTTTTTCTTGATCTTTAAAACTCTATCATTCTTCCCATGGTAGATTTGCACTTTCGTCCCCGGCAAAGGTGCCAATTTGTTAACACTCAGAATGTACCCAGGTTTCAAAAGGTAAATCCCAAAGGTAACAGCAAAAACCACTTCAGAAAGAAACTGGCTTTTCTTTCCAGAGAGGGATCTCTCAAATATAAATTTAACAAGACCAGATATAAAAATCAACACTTAAACATCATATAGACGGTTGAAACGATACACATAATCATTGCGAAATGGAGTCGAAATACATAAAGTTATCACAAAGTCGCATGCATGAGATTTCATCAAAGGCAAGATAACCACTTAATTACAGTCGTTCATTGAGTTCAGGTGGAAAGGGAAGAAATATGAACAGTCCATCAATATAGAGCATCGTAAGATGAATTCCATATTAACTTTAGCAGAAACATTTATAAAATATCTGAAACAATAGTCAGCGCACAACAAGTATGAATTCTAACCATTCAACACTATACTTCAAATATGAGGAAAACAAAATGGAATGTAAGCACTCGTGAAAAAACAATCACAAAGGAAAGGGAAGCACTAACTATAATGTAAATAGTACAGGAATCTCTTATAACCCACACACATTCAAATTTGTTATTTCAAAAATTATCTGTCCTCAAAAACATTGATCCAACATACAGGTTCCAACCCTCAATACATCAAGTAAATGCAAATATATACATAAATGATTTCTTCCCAAGAAGATTTAATAAGTAAATAATCTGTTTAATCAAAGTATTTGTAACCGTATCCCTAACAAATAGGAATAAACTACATGCTTTGATCTTGATAATAGATCATTTAATTAAAATCGACTTGGTGACAGCAAGGCTCGAACAAGCAGCTCCATAGCGTGCAACACCTGTCTTCACGAATGAAGAATATACTTTGTCTTTCCGAATCTTTCCACAACTCTCCATTGTTCTGCGCTTGGGATTTCGTACTCAATCATTTCTCGGATAGATACCTCCAAATCCATATAGGTCTCATAAGACATAGTGGGCATCCCTCCTTTGACGATCAGAAATTTCTGCAATATCTCGAAGTCTTCTATCAACTTGTCCATGATGAATTTCCCAGTCAGTCCCTTTACCAAGTCATCAAACTTGGAGTGATCCATATGGCTTTGTACCAGCAGGCTATGATAATGTTCTTGAGAAAAAAGTCTCCCTTCTTCATCCCAGAACAATTCTTTAAAAGCATGCCTGAAATTATTAATATGCGAAGTCATCTCATCAGCCTTATCTTGTACTATCTTCATAAGATGATGTTTGTGAATGAATCTTTTTGACCACAGCACAATAGCCACTCTGTCTTTGATTCCTATATCCTGCAATTTTTTATCAGTTAATGAATTCAAGAAATTCAATGGATCCTGAGTTGTACTTAGGGGCTTCCTCTCCATGGTCTCATTTACTAATTTTAGTCTCTGATTGGCTAAATTAACCAATGCACTTTGGTCATCAATGAAATTCAAATAATGTCTGAACTTAGTAACCTCCATAGACAATGTATCCCAGATTATATGCTTGGCTCCTTGAAGAGGCCCCTTTCCTGTATTCCTTTCTTTTAATTCATTAAACTTCTTTTGCAATTGACCTTTGTCATGTAATATTTTATTTTTGTTTTCAACCATTTTAGTCAGTTCATATTTGATCATCTCATTTTCTTCTTTTAATTCCCTTATCTCTACATCCTTCAAGCTTACTTGTGACATGGGTACTAGAAAATCATCAGCAGAAAAATCACATAAAGGATTTTCAATATTTACAATGGACAAATCTCCATCAGTAGGGGTCTGGCTCATTAATTCTTCCATAATCTCTTTCTCGTCATTCTGATCTTTATTTAACTGTGAAATTTGTGTCATTAACTCAGTTTGCTCTGTTTCCCATTTATTATTTTCCTCTTGCAGCTTCACGGTTTTGCCTTTGTACTCCATCATTTCTTGATGAATTTTATCTTTCTCCTCTTGCAATGCCAACAACTCTGATGACTGAACATGTTCAGAACTTCTTCTTTAATACCTAGAGGGCATTATCTTTCTCTTCCAAAAGTCTTCTGATGGCTTGTGTGTTTCCTGGTTCATCCCCCGAGCCTATCACTAGTAGAAAATGAGAAATTAATGACTAAAAAAATGACTAAAATCAGGCTATAAACGACTATTTTTGAGTCGGTGACTAATAGTAGCAAATTTCCACTAACTTATAGCTAGTCGTATTTTACTAGTCATTAATAGCTTGACTTAGTATTCATTGATTTAGTCATTGATAGACAATGCTTTAGTCATTGATAGTCATTTTTTTAGTCATTGATAGTTAATGATTTAGTCATTGATTTAGTCACGGATTTAGTCATTGATTTAGTCACCGAGTTAGTCATTGATTTAGTCGCTGATTTAGTCACTGATTGCAACCATTAATGACCAAATATATGACTAAATAAACTATTAGATTTTAACATATTAATGACTAAGATAAATACGACTAAGATACGGGAAATTAGCTACTAATAGTCGTATATATGTGAATTTAGTCGTTTTTGTAGTCACAAATTTATGATAGGGCACGGAGGAATCGAACAACCAACCTCCTGCCTATAATTAGGCAAGCGCTCTTCCATTGAGCTAGCACCCTTTAATAAGTTGTTATTGCTTGACAATGATGATATTCAAACAAATTTATGATAGATATCAATCTACAAACTACATTTTAAAACTTACCAGTAACTAGTATTTATGATAAACTAATTCCTGAGAGCTATGTACAATTTTCCCTGTAGCTAAAGCTAATAAAAAATTAAGCAATCACCAAGTGTCACCCACTACCGGACTTTCAAAAATCACATCACTCGAATAGTTACATGAATATCAGATAACTTATCAAATGATAGGATTCAACTTTCCTATATCAAATGACCAAATTTGCTGATGAAATAAATGGCCCGATATCATGTTTGTAATCAGCAATATTTTTTAGCCATAAGCACAATACATCCATCATCTTGCCCTTGTATTCCGTTGATTTTTTTTCCTTGTAAGCTATTTGTACATACTGACTTTTACAGTTTTCTTGAACAGACCATATAGGTGCTTTGTGGATTTTACTCTAGAAAACAATTTAATTTAGTTTATATTCTCACAATATATTCATTTGAAAACATCGCTAAGGGAATTCATATTCAAAGTTGTTAGGAGAATTGATTGTTTGGAGTTCATGCCTGGCACAAATCTCTTAGATTAATGCAATTCCCATATCCATGTCCATACTAGGCTAGTCCATAATGAGGTGAAGATCCATATTTATCTCAAGTCTCCAAGTTCATTACAACTTGGCCTTTGAAAGCTGTTGCAACTTGACAAAAACTTAAGGTAAGGAACAAACTTCAGAAAGTAAATCCCAAAGTACAAGACCGATTTCCATGAAAATATATTTTACACTTTTAAATATGACTTCATTACTAAGACATGCTTAGAGTTCATAAGCATACCAATAAAGATAATCACAACATCAAGGATAGAAAATAGAGACATGATAATCCGTACAGTTACCTCTCCTTCTCTATAGCATTCAATATATTAAAATATACATGCAACAACAAAAGCAAGCCTAAACCTAATTTAAATACACATTAGTCAATTTAAATTTCAAACATTTTAAGAACCTTGAGGATAAAACACATAAAAAGTTTATAGAAATAAAATTTATTGATAGAACTCCCTCAAATATTCAGCTCAGTGAGTTTCAAATCAATAAACTTCAAGGAAATAAGTGATAGTAAACAAAGAGGAATGTTGTAGTAGTTTGACCTATCAGAAATCCCATACATGAAGGATGTAACCCTTTTGAAATATCCTAGTAGAATTCTTCATTAAAGCATTCAACATCTATGAAAATTAAGTATTCCCACATCCAAAGATAACTAACATTTGAGTCAGCTTGAATGGTAGTCCACCGTCCATGTTTCCTTGCAGAATTAAAGTTCCTCACCACGTCTGCATATGGTGAAGCCTTCCTTTCTAAGAGTGGCTTTTCAGTGGAAGTCAACAACTACATACTTTATGGGCCCTCTAATAGATGGGAGCTTGCTATAACTGAGGAACTTCGAGCACTATGACTTATACCAGAAGATGTACTACTACCATTTTGTTTAGGGGTCACTGGAAGACGACTTAGATTGTGTAAAAAATCTTGCTTCTCTTTTTTCCAGTCATCCTATTCATCAATTAAACAAGTTATAAACTGCCAGAAAACCCATTGACCAAAAAGACAAAAAACAAAAGTGTTTTCAAAATAAGAGACATATTGAACATCAGAAGAGTGACAAACTGGCTATTTTAACCACATCACCACCTAAGCAAGGAGTCTGTCTAAAAACGGAATACTAGTTTATTCATAAATACAATTGCTAAAACAGGTCATTAAATTTTATTATTCCTTGATAACCACTTGAAGATGTACCAATATTGCTTATCGAAATTTAAAATAGATAGAAAAGCATTACCAATTATTTATAGTATTGCCATGGATATTACACTTTAACCAATAATACTGTAATGACATATACCAAAACCTTTCTCTTCCAGTACATTCAAAACATTGATTGGACTAGTGACACGAAGATATTGCTCTTACAAATCGGACTCAGTACAATCCAACATGCAATGCATCAGTGGTAGCAAAGTTGAGACAAAAAAATGGCACACATGCCTACCTCTAAACCTGGCGACAGCAAAAGTTGAGAGAAAAAGTGGCATACATACCTGCCACTGAAACTAGCCACTGTGCATAATTTTGGCAAGTTTATGTTGAAGGTGAGCACCATTCTCATCACCGATTACGTGCCTACCACTAAACTTGGCGACCTTGCATAATTTAGGCATGATTATGTTGAAGGCAAGCACAACTCTCATCGCCAATTTCATTTGCAATGCATGGGGTGACAGCCTTTCTATCTGGAAACCATCTTGGTCGGTTCTCAACCAACTCATGCAAAAAGCCATCTATCTTCTCTATTGTTACATTTGGCATCACAATAACATGGGCAATGTTTCCCTGGCAAGCAAGCTTCCATTTGCGGACAAAAGTTTCATCCTGTGGTCTCTCAAATATAAAAATGTTGCTCAGTTCATTTAGCATTGCACTAATCCCAGCAGACTGAAATTGATCTTTCAAGTAATGTGCATTTCTAAGGAATTTTTGAACCTCTTTTTGGAACCCTCGATAACCTTTCCGGTTCAAGGTGTACCAAAGAAATAGGGGAGCATGCCCATTGCAACTTCCCATAATTGTTGCATCCATAGAAGCTAAATATTCCACATCCCTTGAAAGGGCATTTATGTGCTCGATCCTTGTTATTTGTACACCACATGGCATGGGACAACCAACAAACTTATGCCCAAACACACTCACACTTCCTATTGGCTTCTTAAAGCTCACCTTTGGTGCCTGTGATACAAAAATGGTAAGAATAATGAGAAAAATATTTCATTTTTGCATACTCTGTACAGTTAATGAGGTTGCACTCATCATTCACAAAGGATAAATACAACATGTGTCCTAGCCAAATAAAACTTTTAGGCAAAATGATCCATGATTTAGTGTCTTACCTGGTTCATAAAGGGCATCATTCGGCCAAATAAAGCCCCATCATAATGGATATAAAAATGGTCTTGCGTAAATCCTGTTTCTTCAAGAGTTCGAATTACCATATCCAAATCATCTACAGCTCCCTTAACCGTGGTTCCTGTAGTTAATGGAGCAACAACTGAGATTTCAAACATTTACTAATTTTAAGAAAAAATAATTGGACAAGTAAAACTAAATATACTCCAAATTCATCCAATTCTGAAAGAACTTCCCAAAGATGCACACACAACATATGGAGTTTGACCTAGAACTAACTTGCTTTATGAAACCTTGCTTCCATGGTTATAATGGTTTGCATTCACTATGTTCGCATTGAAAAGTAAATAGTGAAACTTACCAATATTAACATTAACAATAGCAAGCTTATCCTTGTTTTTAAGCAGCCTCTGTCTGAAATCCAAACAATCAATCTCACCTGAAATTAGTGTATCCACCTTTTCCAATTTCATTCTGTACATCCGTGATGCTTTGAAAATTGAGTAAAGAGTTTCTAGTGATGCATACAAAATGACATTTGGAAAAACCTCCCTCCTGTATAAAGATAATAGCACATAACAAGTCAGGAAAATAGAGCAAAAATTAAAAATGCTAAGAAATTTTACAAGGGTTGCTTTAAGGAAGGTACAAACTCGACTAAAACACCATGCAGATTTCCTTATGTACCACAATTTGTGATGTATCCCCAATACTCATGTTTCTCCAGTTCCCAAAGATGGGCAAACCAATCCAAGACTCCAACCTCAAACTGCCTAGAGTGTACCCCATAGTTGCTCTCAATAAAAGGGTCACCAAGATTATTAATAGAAAAATGTTGGAGTTGTGCGAGTGCACCATAATCAAAATCCAGATTGTAAGGGTAACCTACAAACACATGCGAGATCAATGTCTGCTAAAATGTGACCAAGGAAAAAGATTTGATTAAAATTATCTAATTCGTAGTACGTACGTAAAATTAAAACTTGAAACCAGAAACAAAGGTTATGCTGCAGAATCAAAATAAGGGCTCGTCCAAATAGTTTAAGTCATCCAGATTACTTTTCTAAGAAATATTTCTAAATGACAATCCATATGACTAGAATTAAGTAATTTTTTTGTGATGACTGGTTTCAATAGCAGTGCTTTGAATAACAATGCTCCTGTTACATACTTTTAAAACATAAAATGACAAAGGTCATGAATAAATTGTGGCTTTCCAGAATTTTTGAACGTTCAAGGGATTTGAAATAGTATTTTTTTTAAATTGTAGTAAAAATAGAAAATAAAATTATAAATATAAATAAATGAAATTAAAATGTCATACTTTATTGATTCAATCCCTACCTACAGATTTACTTATGGATAAACAAAACCGAAATTGTTGTTGAATTCCCTTAATTCAATGAACTTGATTCTAGATTGTTGCACAATGATCAGCTTGAACCGATGGAAAGAGTCTTAGTCTTATACATACCCCTATAGCACTAGAACTCGTGTATGTAAATGAACTTTTTATCAACCTTAATATAGATATAGTTCAGAACCATAAGCCAACCCCAACTGTACACCAATGCAATAGTAGTAAGATCCCAAAAGCTCAAAATATTTACTCTAGAATGCTCATCAAATAATTGAACAAAAACTTGGAACAAAGATAGCATGCATTATGTACTTTGCTTCAAGAAAGTGCAATTTGAAAGCTTGGGGTTTCAAACTGTTTCTAATCTTGTTAACAGAAATTGCATAAATTTTGACATGGAACATCAATGCCTTTACCTACAAATGAAACATTTTTTTTATATTTAAACCAACCCTTGCCACCATAAGGACAAACACCCGACTGTGGGAAGGTTAGGATTCGAGAAAATAGACTATTTTCAATTGTCTAGTGGGAACTGAAATGAAAAATCAAGAATTTTATAAACATGAATGCCATGGCATTAAATAATGCAATTTGAAAGTTTGGGTATCATGGGTGTTTCTAATCTAGGATTCAAATATATAGATTTTAATGTGAAGAAATATAATGAAAGAAACAAATCATAGTTGTGGATTGGAATGGTTAAGCTTTAGATACATCTTTGAAAATAAATTAAACATGAAATCTAATATCACATTGTAAATGAGATTTACACTCTCAGCTAAGGTTGCCTATAAGTGGATTTTAAACTATTTAAATGGAGTGCAATGGTTTCCAATTTGGATATCCTAATAACCAAGATCATAAATACGTTATTTTTGCTTGTAGCTTAATTCAGCCCTAGAAATACATATCCATGGCCACACAACTGTCATCTTTCCTTTCTTACAATCAAGACATGTTCAACTCGGTTCTTCCAAGGTTACCATATGAGAAATGCTCCCAAGGACTCAGGCCTCGGGGAATATATGATAGAACGCCCCTGTAATTTGGAAATGTCAAAAAAAAGCACAGCTCTGAGAATACGAATCACCGTAAGAAAAACTAAAAGGAACAAGCTGGTGACTGATTTGAGGCATGATAAAATCTGATGCAAAAGGTTTTATACTCGGAATACAAAAAGAACTGAAGGTTGAACACATCTGAATCTCTTGCCAGTAAGTAGTCCACTTCTGTCATATTATGATGACTATATTTACATGGAATCGTTTCACCTTCAATAATCCTTTCAACAGTGTTTGAAGGAAGGCCAATGAGTTCCAATGTCTTATCCCAAACATTCATAGCAGTATCTACATTGTGTGCTTCTACTGAAGCATTTGTCGGACGACAGTCACTAGAAAAATATGGACAAAGTGGCCAATCATCAGCCCTTAAAACACTGCAAATACTCTGAAACGTCAGGATCCATTGCAGCAAATAATGTACTTCTAGCACCTACAAAAAAACCAGACACCCGCAGCCTTTAACACATTCCGCAGAAACTGACATTTGAAAGAACCCGAGAGAGATAACTATTGATTGTGACAAGTTACAGACTAGTCATTTCTATTGGCTCTAGGGCATCCATGAATGTTCCATAATATAAACATGTTATATAATTCACATACTTCCTACAAGTGCAGGTTAGTTTCTGGCTGTGAGTAATTCATGTTACAAATACATTTGGCCAGAGGAGTTACAAAGACAGTTTTAGTAAACTTCTTCTAGGTTTTCGTTTTTCTTGTTTTTGCACTCAGTTTGCTGGGGACAAAAAAGCAGTGATTGAGGAAAACATTGAGAGAAAAGATGCAAGGCTTCAATCGCAGTAGGATGCAGACCCAGATAGAGAAAAAATATTTTCTACTAAAGTCAATGTGCAAGGAGGAGTGCAATGATATGTAATTATTCTCTGCACAGTCATTCACTCATGGAGTAAAACATTAGTCTTTCTTATAATGTTTTCTTTGCTGTGTAATGATTCATGAATCTTTTTGTCTACTGATATATCCTGCTTTTGCTTTAGCAAGCATAAACCAGGACCCTTGTAAAACAAACTGCTATGCCCTATTTCTAGGCATCTTCACAGCATTGGTTCTTTCCTGTAATATGTACTAGCAAGTGTTTCTGGGCATCCTTAAGCAGTTCTGTTTTCTTTGTTGTAATTGGCATTAGCAGGTGCTTAAAGGATTGATCATTTATTGAGAGAAAACCAGCAGTGATAATTATATCTCACATATGAACTACATCAGTAGATATAGTTATATCTTACATATGAATTGCTTGTATTGCATAGCATAGCTGAAACATCTTATTCCTATAAAAATATGAAATACGTGAAGGGTGGGAAGTACCTCAAGTGTTGTGAAGATAGTCATAGATATCAGAGGCATAGAATGTGCACATCTGAGGACCTATGTTGTCTGCATCGATGTCAACAATCTCAGATTCTTGAACCCCTGCTACCACTGGAGTCCTTTCTTCAAATAGGTGGACTATAATAAGTATCATTGTTATAACAGTTAGCGTACAAGAAATTGCAGCTCACATTGAATAATGAAAAAAATTAAAAAAACCCTTCAAATTGTGAGAACTATGTTTCCAAAAATGGGAAACAAGGAATGGAACAACAACTGGGTCTAATGGATTTGGGGTAATAAGAAGCATGAACTCCCCCCAACCCCGCAGCTCACATTGAATAGTGAATTTTTTTTTAAAAACCCTTCAAATTGTGAGAACTATGTTTCCAGAAACGGAAAACAAGGAATGGAACAACAAATGGGTCTAATGGATTTGGGGTAATAAGAAGCATGAACTCCCCCCAACCCCCTCCATATTATGCATATAAATTTGATTGGTAATGCACTTTAATAGGGCCAAGATAGGAGTGAGAACAAGTATGGGACATAAACAAGAAATGAACCCTATATCTGGGGATTTAAAAACAACTCCCCTAACACCCTCTATATTATACATATAAATTTGATTAGTAATAGACAAATATAGGGTCAGACAAGGAGTGGGAACAAGAATTGGAACAAAAACAAGAAATGATCCCCTAGGTCAGGTTTCTGGTCACATAGCACATGGGCGATGAAGCAAAAAGAGTTTATTCATAAAATTACCTTCCAATGGTTTTGACTTTAAATGATGCTTTGATATGTACAGGTTCTGCAAGGTTTTTTGCTCCAGTGAAGCAGTATCTGAGGCATTACCGTTGATGGGTAGAGCCTCTGTAATAATTGAAGAATGAGAAGCAGTTGTATTTAAAATCTTTCCCCCTGTAGATGAAATCCTGTTGTTCAGATTAGAGGAACTAGAGATACTACAGGCCACATTGTTTCTCATAGCCCTTAGACCAACATTATCGGGTTTTGTAGGGTGTCTGGGAATAGAGGATTTTGCAGGATCCTTTTGATTTTTATAGTCTCTTGTGCCGCTGGGAGTCTCTCTAGCCCTAGATTTTGAAGATGTTGATTGGCTAATAGATCCCTTTAAGACAAAGTAATCATTTTTTTACAATTTCAGACAAAAAATTTCAAAAGCAAACTACCTAGTAAAATTAGAATAAACACCCAAAAAAACCCTAAAACCCTTGCATTCTCTGAATACAAATGCCAAAACCAAGAAAACCCATTTGGATAGAAATTGGAAAATGCTTTCACCTGGCTATGGGGAATGCCATGCTTAGATTGGGTGGATTCCTGGTTTGTCAAATTGGAAAGAGGAATGCATTTCCTAGATTGCTGAATAGGTGGAATAGCGTGGCTCCATGGTCTGCACTCTAGACAGACTCCCTTCAGATTCTCATTGTCCCTCCGTGGATTATCTTCCCTTGTCCTCGATCCAGTGGCTAGTGTAACTGACACCATTCCACTTAATTTGAATCTCCGACTTTACTCTACCATTTTTCTATCAAAAAATAAAATCATGCAAGGTGCTCGGGCCTGCCTAAAACAATCAACTCCCAGCAAATGCAAAAGCGAAACCGAAAATTAAACAATTAAATCAATATATAGGCAAAATTGATGAAATAGGCTCTCGGAGACAAAACTGATCATGGCACCAAGGTTTGTAAGAATCGCGGTATAAAGAATAATAATCCTTCTTTAAACATGACTAATTCAATAAAGTAATTGTTTAACTGCTTCAATTTCTCCTTCAACCGATAAGATGTAGGCTTTAAATATCTTTTCTCATACCGAAGCACTTCGGGGGATAAATAATAATGATTTTCTTTATTGGAAGGAAAAGTGAGAATTGCAAGGAAGCTTAATAACTTTTTGAACTAGTATTATAAATACTAATAATTAGCACTAGTCTTATCAATGTTAGAATCACAAGCTCTACAGAAGCCATGAGGCTCTCAAGGGCGAGGCCCAAGCCGGATACTTAATATGTAAATAAATATACCCCAATATTTTTTAGAATTAATTATTCTCCAAGGGACTTAACCGGGTCTCTTGATTGTTCCTGTGTCTAGTGTTAGCAAAGTCAGAGCTAGGAGTAGAGCCTAGGATAGTCGTAGTAAAGCAAGCAGTAGAGCAAGCCACAGAGCTAGTAGCAGAGACAGATGCAGAGACAGAACAAGATCATTGTTCAATATATTCTGTTGATGAAGTAGCACCAAAGCTGCCGCTATTCCATTCGTTTACCTATCCGCTCCAACACCAAATACATAGACCCCCTCAATAAAAATATTCTAATGAATATTTCCTTTCATAAGAAGGCATCGACTCCTGTATCAACTCTGGGATCAACTGCATGGAGTAGCATAATGACAATCGGCATCGACTCTTTAAGCATGCTTGTATTATTAACAGCATCACCACCTGATCACATCGACTTATACATGAAGTACAAACATCGAGTGTATCAACTCTTGGGATCGACAAACACTTGTGAACACTGTTGAAAAATGGATGTAGGTTTCTGGATATAACACAAATCATAAATGACACCCTCTAACATTATGCAATATACACCCACCATATCCATATTACTTGCAATTAAAATTTGGGTTTAGAAACCACTTTCATTAAAGTTAAACCTCTAGAAAAATTAAGAAAACATTAACAGCGACTTATAGAAATAGATAAACATAAAAAATACGTCATTAATTTTTTACCAAAATTAAAACATCATTTCCTCTCACATATGGCAAATTAGTATGCATTTAGGAGGTACTCACACCTCTCACACCTGGCAAATTAGTACTAGCTCTTTCTTTGACAATTGGGTTATGCTCCAAAGCACTACAGACCTCTCTTCTCCCAAAGTTGTAGTGTTGCTTACCAAGGTTACTCTAGATTTTTTACTAAGGATAAATGATGCAGGGAAATCACTCTTAAATTGCAATGTGGCCATTCGAAAATTAAGATTCTAAATTTTACAAAAGGGAGTGGGCTTCCCTTAATTGAATCTCCATATGTTTAGGTTAGTGGTAATCAATTTAGTGAACTAGTTCTGGAAAGAATCGAGTTAGATTTGCTGTCAATGGAAGAGTTAAGTTAGAAATAGGATAGAATGCAGTTGAATTCATTTAGGATATCTTGTGAAGCTCTCAGATTGTTAGCAGAAATTTAGGAATTAACTTTCTAATTCTATATTTAGTTTCCTTCTCCTTTTGTATATATTATGAATTAGTTTGTTAAAAGGTTGGATTCTCCGAGTAATGGAAAGCTTATTTCCATATGAGATTGTTGTAATCCCCAAAGTTAATCAACGAGTCTTACAATTCCTAAGGGCTGCTCATGAATCTTACAAATATAACAATATTAAGCAGATTATGTAGTTTTAGTATTTTGGAAAGCATTATACTTTACTACAAAAAAAGAGGTGCAACAGCAGGTAAAGACTTGCACAACTCCTCTCATAAGTGTTTCTGGAAGGGGTCCCGCAGGGAAAGTAAAGAGTCCAGGTCCCTCCCTTGAACCTTGAAGTGAGGAAATTCTTAGATATAATAACCTTTAGTCTGAAATCCTGTACACAACATTTTTGGCCTACCAACCCTTGGAATTGCTAGTTCCTGAGTTTTATCTGTAAACATAGAAATACTATTATGAACCTGGGAAAATATGACCTATTTTCGGGGTTGCAACTTGTGAAAATCATGGGATATCCAATAATATATTTTGATCCTTATGACCTATTCTAGTGCATCTGTAGGTGTAGTAATCCTCTGTTACTGTAAGGGAATTATGATCTAACCATTTCATCTCCACCACATCCACAACAAAGAAAAAGAACATGAATAAAAGAAAAACACAATAGATAATCAAGAAAAACACAGAACAAACCTGAAGGTCTAAGCATCCATGCCATTTTGAAGGCAGTGGGGACCCAACGTGAAGCTCAATACCAATATTTGATAGTTTCAATTTCTGTCCACCGACACCAATCTCATCACCATGTTTATAATTGCCCGAATTCCAAATCCATTTACTCTTCTTAGATGTGTCTTCAAGCATCTTCTTAGATTCAGACAAATTACTTGTAAATCTAGTCCTCTTAGCCTAAGTATTCAACATAGTAGGGTAGGGTTGTGATTCATATAATGGGGCAAGGGTTTCATTTTCGATGACCAAGACCCCGACCTCAACCTGTTCTTGCCCTACTTTGTAAATTATCTAATCCATTCTCAGGATCAGCTCCACTTGTCTACATTGATGTCATTGACTTCAATAAACCAAAAACTAAATGAAGCTTCACTTCATTGCATAAAAACCCCCGTTCTGCAATAGGGCATCCACCGTTATTTCCGGTATATCTTTCTGGTATGCGGAAGCGTTAGGTGCTCTATAGCATTTTACTACGGGATCATGTGCAATATGTAGTGGTCTAGATTCGAGTTGGTCATGTAGGAAAAGAACCCCTTCCTTTTCTATATAATTTAGGGATGGGCACATCATATTGTTTCCTTCTTTCCAATACGAAGGTGCAACATATCCATAGCTAGATGTTGTCTAAAGCAATACAACAAGGATGTTCGAAGGCAAGGCATATAGGTGGAATTAGATGTACTCACAAAGCTTATCATTGATGGGAGATGCTACTTGCAGCAGCAGGTGTGGATGCAATCCATGTCCAAGAAAAAGCGTACCTAATACTTCTTTATTTTGTTTGCTTTTGGATTAAGCCTAGTAACCAAACCCAAGGTCACCATGAATCCATGTAAATCATATGTTATAACACTATATTTAAACCATATGGTATAATACGGTATAATGTAGAGCCTAAACCATAAACGCCAATGTTTAAAACATATCACAAAGGCATATGTTTATATCAATTAAAACCATACCAATATAATGTAAATCATATGTTATAACACTATATTTAAACCATATGGTATAATATGGTATAATGTGGAGCCTAAACCATAAGCACCAATGTTTAAAACATATCACAAAGACATATGTTTATATCCATTAAAACCATACCAACATAATGTGGATTGTTATATTATTATATGCCACATCATAAATCTTAACCATATCTTTATCCAAGGTCATGCCACGAAGAGATTGTATGCAAGCAGTAGAATTAAACATATCCATTAAAACCATACCAATATAATGTGGATTGTTATATTATTATATGCCACATCATAAATCTTAACCATATCTTTATCCAAGGTCATGCCACGAAGAGATTGTATGCAAGCGGTAATGTCAAACTTTATGTGTTATAACCATATAACATAAAAAAATGCCATCGTTTGAACTATGAAATTATAACGTGGTAAGGTTTAAATATAGGTTATGTTGGTATAGACATAATTGTGTTTGGTTAGTTTTATTTATATTACTAAAAATGATTTTAAGTATTTTCTTAGTAATATTAATAATATATAGAAATATTAAACAATGTTAATTTTAACTTTTGATTATTTTTATTTTTTATTTTTGAAGGTATTTGGTTTTATAAAGAAAAATTGACTAGTCAACAAAAAAAATTAAATTTTCAAAGACAACAAGAAAAATGAAAACAAATTTATACATAAAAATATATATTATATATTTGTCAAGTTGTTTTAAATTGTGTTTTTTCCAAGGTGTAAATGAAAAAATTATGAAATCTCTATTTATTGAAATATAAATTATATATTTTGTTATAATGTATTGAAATTAAGATTATATATTTTGTTAAAATATAGCTTTTTAAATTTTTTTTCTAAATATAGAAAGAAACATGGTGGAATCTTTCTATATTAATGGTTTTTTTTCATTGTAAAAAAATATGTAATTTGTTATTCATAAGAATCAAATATACATCATAGTTGTTCATGTAAAATCCCCTTCAAAGTAAGATAGAAAACAATATTGAAGCCCTAGGAAAAACATTACAATATCCAAAACTAAACGAGAGGGATTCTACCCAACAACCTATAGAAAGAAAAAATGCGGAAAAGACAAAATAACTGTGAGACAAAAAGTAGCAGGGCTCCGAAGAGTTGTCATCCAGATACAACCTAAAACAATCCAAGGCAAAACCAGAATGGAGAAACTAGAAGCAGGTAAAGCGAGCTTTAGTAATAATGATTCTATTAATTGAGTACTTACATAAGTGAAGAATACCAGGGCAGTCTCCTATCGCAAGATTTGATAGGTTGTCCGCGTCAGAATTGAACTCCCTGTATAGGTGCCTGAAGGATAAAGAAAGAAAACAATTTTTTAGGATCCCAATCCTATTCAACCAACAATAATAACTCAATGACTGCAAATTGGTGAGACCTCTAGCCCAATCAATTATGACCTTTGATTCACCAAAAATAGAAAGCTAGAGAATATTTATTTTTTTTGCAAACCATAAAAGCCCCCATAAGGATAAAAATTCAGAAAAAAGTATTAGTGCCACTCCCAACACCCATCCTTAGCTTGAAACTATGAGAGTCATATATACAGAGGATCATGACAATACCACAATTTCCATCATGCTTGGCTCCATCAAAGAATCCATATATGGTATTAGATTCCAACACCGGGATGATTCGAATATTTTAAACTTTTGGGGCACAATCTCTGTTCCATTACAGAAAACTTGCCACAATCTAAGAAACAAGTAAAACTCCTTACAAAGTTTAAACACTTCTTCTAATGTCTGCTTCAGTTTTCCTTTGGAGCGTGTGAGGAATGTCGATGTGCAAAAACTAGTGACCTTTGCAAATAGTGGCATTGTAGGAGGGTGCTCATGCTTTTCCCAGGTTGAAAGCTCAAAATTCATATGGTTATGAGCCTATAGGCTAGAGATGGTGATAATTGCAAATATAAAGTGGAAGCAGTAACTTCAGCAGCATTGAGACTTGTAAAAAACCATAACAACTGGTTATTGATTGGAGTAATGAACACAATTGAAGCGGCAAGAACCATACCTTTGAAGCGCTTCGACTAGTCACTGTGATATCCTGAACCGGCTTATTGTCTGCAAAAATAGGGTCTCGAGTGCAAAAATAGGGGAGCAGTGGTCGAACGATACCTTCAGCCCAGAAATACGAAGTTGACGTGTTTTTTTGGCCATGCATTGGATGCATTTGGTAAGTCTACGTGGAGGAGGCGCATTCGAATGGCTGGTTCTCGAGGGAAAGTAGGGCTATGATGCTTCTATCTAGGTAACAATATATATGGTACTGGTTCTAGTACGTAAATCGTAATTGACGTAGGAACATAATTTTCCTTTGGAATGCGCTTAACCAGGTTTGGTTCAATGGTGCAGTAGGGATAAAGATGGTCAAGAGAAAATTCATGCAATTGCTTTGTTGGATCTCTGAAGATCGAGGTGCATGGCACTAATATTACTAATAGAAGGTAAACAACTTACAAAAATTACACTTCATTGCCAAATTTGCAATTTTTCATGACATTATTAAAAATGACTAACATAAATGACTAATTCATATTCTTCTAGCTAGTCATTTTTTATGTCGTGACTAAATTAGTCATTTATTTTAATCATTTTTAACTCAATCACTTATTATCTAGTTATATTTGTTAACTGGTGACTAAATTAGTTGTTAATTTTAGTCGTTTATAGTTGGGTCAATCAAAATTGCTCATATTTAGTAGTAAATCACTTGGAAAATTGCTCATATTGAATTTGCCTTGTTCTCAACTTTTTCGTGTTTCAACTGGACCTCCAACTTATCTACTAAAACTTGCAGCTTGTTAATTTTTATCATGGCATGTAACAAATCTGAATAAATTATATCACCTGTCTACTTGTGAAGCTGTATCTTGTCAGGTACACTGATTTTATCCAATCTTACCTCCATCTTGGCCACTTTTTTGTCACTTACCATAGCTAATTTTAAAGTGTTCCTCTCTGCATCCCGAGTGAAAATTAGTGATGTCTTTGGGTTTCCTAGACTTCTCACTCGTGGGAGTAGATTCTTAGTCTCTTCTATGTTAATAATCCTCCTATGCATCTATGTTAGCTTTTTCTATGATAGATCTGTAGGTTGTTATTGGTTTCCAATTGTTTTAGTTCTTCTTAGATATGGAAATTATGAGGTTAGCGTTTTCTATGATAGATATATATGTTGTATTTGGATTTCCATGTGTGTCGTTTTTCCATAGATCTGGATTTATGTTGCTACCGTTTCCCCGATAGATCCATACGTTGATATCAGATTCCATTAGTCTTATTTTTCTTCATAGATATGCAATGTGCGTCGCATTAATGGGTGATTAGATCTCTGGGATTAAATCTCTGCATGTCATATTTTTCCATATCTTCCTTGAAGTGCACAGATCTAAGGTTTGTGAGGTTTTCCAATTCTTGAGTTATGAGGTATGGGGATTTAATGGAATCGTCCCGAAATTTGCTTACGTTAACTATGATGTTAAAAACATTGCCTGCGATTTTATCAATCTGGATGTGCATTTCATTTTGCATTGAATTTTATGCCTGCAACTTGAATTATGGACTGTAGAAACTATGTTTCCCATTTGCCTGAGATTTTATTCAACATGGACTATATTTTTGAGTGTTTTGTTGTGGGTTTGACTCGGTAAGCAACTAGAATAGTAGGGGCCATTGCTCTTTTACTGACTTGCTCTCTTTTTCCCTCTTAAATAGAACCGATCAACCGTAGCCAAAGGGGTAATAACCATAAATCGCAGGGGAGAGTTTTAGATGTGGAAGGTAGTCATTCATGTATAATGGGATAGTGCAACATGCCTTTTTAAATGAATGAAAATTGAATCATATCCGATTAAATAATAAGAGAGTATATTTACAAACATAATTGGTGATACTAATTCATTAAGGAAATACTTTCTTCAGGAGTATGGAGTTGCTGAATGAAAATATGAATTAATGTATAAAACATTACGTTGATGGAACTAAAATAAGGCTAGTTGAAGTGAGGCAAAAACCTCCGTAAATAAGAAAAATACCATTTTGACTTCGTGAGAAAACCAATCACTATTGTCTTATAATGGTTAAAGTGTAAAGACTAGAAGTCACTGTTGAGGGGATTTTATCTTTTTTTTAATTGGTTGGTATTGTTATATGATTATGGTTAATTAATAAATATATTTTAGAAAAAGAAATGGACTCCCTCAAAAAAATAATGTAGTAGTGTATAAGAGTCTACTAGAATATGACTTTGCACAAAGACTCATTATTGTTAGAAATTGTTATATCTTTTATGAAAGGATTTGGATAAAGATTATATTAATACTTAGGTAGGATTAAAAAAGCTATTATTTATCTACACATCTAATTAAAAGTGGATTTTCACTAATGGAGTTAATTCTTTTCCCTTCCTTTAGGAAATTTTGAGTGCTTTTTGGAGAATGTGTTTATATGTTAAAGAAACTAATTTTAAAAGCTTGGTGATATTATAAGCGATAGTGAAGGGTCATGTCTTGTTAAGAAATTTGTGAAAAAAAAAAATTTGTGCCTTGAACCTAGTGGATTCGTCGTCCAACTTAGGGTGGCTTTAGATGGATCAACATACATCAAATGAAGCCTATGGTTGGGACGAAAGTCATAGATGCGCTTTTAGCCACCCAAGAAAATATGTTCATAATTTTGGATAGATAAGTTGCTTTGAGTCACAAAAATCCTAATTTAAGTGAGGTACTTGCAAGTCATTTTGTTTAAATAAGATGTTAATGTGATACATGTTTTATGATGAAGTTAATAAAGTGAAATAGAAATGTGATTATTCTTTCCGTATAAAACATTGATATATATTGAATTTGTTATGCTTTCATATGTATTTAATGTGCAAAATTTCTTAGAATTTGAATACCATTAAGATTTTCAAGCAGAGAGTTCTGATTATGTTGCAACAATTGAATGGAGGATTAACATACAAACTAAGCAAAACAAACCACACAGGAAATGAACAAGTATTGCTCAGGAATTTACATTATATTCATCATAATAATATCTGGTGTACAATAGATTACAAATAGGTAGAATTTGAATGCATGAGTAATGAATTCGAATTCTCCAAGTGGATAAGACTGTATCTAACTGAATCTCTAACTCAAGGTCTCCGAATCAATATTGAAGTCCATCAAATCAACTCTCCGATGACCAATAACTCCAACAGACAGTAACAACTAGTTAACTCAGTGCAACTGAGTGTGGTAGGTGAACAAAAGCGCTCCTCCACATGCATTCATGCATTATCCACACAAAGCATGCACTAGCTAACTGGTAGTAAGTCATCTGAATGTAACTGAAGGCTAACTGTGGCTAACTAGTGCTAACTCCATCTAAGTGAAGTAGGTTGGTGTCGGGACCCCCAGTGGCTTCTAAAATGTAGGGATTGGTTTAGGAGGCACCCCCACTAATGCATGCACACATAGTAAGTGGCAGTTAACCTCTAGTTTTGTCCCCCATACTTCAATGACTAGTACATGTGGCCCCATTGGTCCATGTGCACCCAATTACACTAGTGGACTCATTTAATTATTTTAAGGTTCCTAAGTTATGAAATAATTAATATAATAAACATTTGAACAAGGGAGGATTAATAATCCTAACACCCCCCATGAATCCTAATTTGTAAAACTGTGGGCCCTGGTAACAAGACCATAGGTCACCCAAATACAATCTAGAAGATAATAAAAAAATGTTGCTTAGTAAAATTGAGGAAATAGGGGAAAATATCATGGGAAACCCCCCCCCCCCCCCCCTTAAAAAATAAGCAGGAAAATAGAAATATGCAAGCTATCTTTAGAAGAAAGAAGCTTCCTCTTTAAAAAAATAACTTGAGCAAAAACACTACTGCAAAAATTGTAGCTCTATGTAGTAGCATGGTCCATTAGTGGACCTCTCAATGTACTTCTAAACTGATGACTCTGTTTGGTTCTGTTGGATGGTGAAGGTAGGGAATGATCAAATCTATGCTTCTATGGGCCATGTAGCTGATCATTCACCATCATTAAGTAGCACCGACCTGGAACTTTGTTGCACCATTATGTGAGAGATAGTACAACATTTTCATTTTGATATTGGGACCTAGTTCTTCTTTTGTCTTCTGGAACTCTAGCACCACTTCCAGCTGCATCAAGAAGCTTTTGAGCCCATCTGGGTTTAGGATTCTAATTTGGAATGGGTACTGGATTTGGATCTAGAATCTCTTGAGATTCAGTCTCAATAATAGGATCATGCTGTATGTGATCTTCTACGTACGAATCTAAAACCTGTAGAACATCACCATCATCATAATTAGGAGGAGAAATGGTTATACCTTCCTATGTTGCTAGAAGAGTATCATGCAGCTGATCTTCTTCGAACTGGACACTTCTTTCAATGAATCACATTCTAGTAGAAACCTCCATCAGTTTATAAGTTTCTGCATCATCTGCATATCCTAGCAGAATGCATTCGCTACTTTGGTCTTGGAAGGCATTTCTCTTGTCAAGTGGTATCCTGGCCCAAGCTTTGGAACCAAAAACTCTCAGGTGAGAGACATTGGGATTATACCCATGGAGTGCTTCAAATGGTGTGACCCCAACCACTGACTTGTGAGGAACCCTATTCTGTAAATATGAAGCACAGTGTACTGCTTCAGCCCAAAGAGAAGGAGGTAGATGCTTGCCATGGAGAAGGCATGTTGCCATCTCTTTCAGTGATTTGTTCTTCCTCTCAACCACACCATTTTGTTGTGGTGTGTATGGAACTGAGTGTTCCATTCGAATCCCCTTTGATTCATAGAAATTCTGGAAATATCTTTTGACATATTCTCCTCCTCCATCAGATCTTATTGACTTGATCTTCTTATTGAAGTTGTTCTCAACCATAGCTTTAAAACTTTTAAAAGTCTCAAAAACTTCTGATTTTATCTTCATGAAGTAGATCCAACAGTACCTAGAACAATCATCAATAAAGGTAAAAAAAACCTGCAACCATTAATTGAATTTGTGGGGATAGGTCCAGCTACATAACTGTGTATCAAATCAAGTGTAGAAATAACTCGATGAGCCTTCCCAACATCATACTTCTTTTCTGGATGCTTACCTACCAAGCACCCATCACATACTCTATCAAAAGTTTGGATGGAGGGAAAAACTTCAACCATGTTATCATTGTGGAGCTGCTTTAGATATTTGAAATTGAGATGGCCAAATCTCTCATGCCAAATATTGCTGGTGTTGTTAGAATGAGACAATAAAGCTGTAGGAGGAAAAACAAGAAAGAAATGTGAAAACTCATAAGCTTTGGTAGAGTGGTTTTCAATACCTTTCGCTACAATCTTTCCAATGGATTTTTCTTTAATCTCAACTGAGTCTGAATCGAAAGTGACCCTCTTGGGAGAGCCTATATGTGTCATCTGGTAAATAGATAACATGTTAGCAGCAAGGGAGGGCACATATAAGACATTTTTTAACTCACCATGCTTCGCTCTAACTAATCCCGTTCATTCTACTGGAATCTGGGAATCATCTCCCATGTGGATATTAGGCCCCTTTGATAGTGAAAGAGTAGAGAATGATTCTTTGGAGGCAACCATGTGGTTGGAAGCTCCAGCATCTATGATGTATGCTGAGGATGGAGAGAGAGTTGATTTCAAAGCATGACATTTCAACATCTTTTGTCGGTGCTTCTTCATCAGGCTTCTTTGATATTGGAGGAGAAATGTTGTGCTGCTTGATAAGAGGGGACATCTCATCAAGTTGCTTCCTCATACAATGTTCTTCAATATGGTATCCCTTTTCACAATACAGACATAACTTCTTTTCAAATTTCTTATTCTTAGAGTTGGATCCCCCTTCGGAAGATGGCTGATTTGATTTAGGCTTCGAATCAGCTGCCTTTGGACACTTCTTCCTTGATTTCCCCTTTGCTTGCACTTTGGAAGAGTCAGTAACCAATAGAGCTTGATCTTTGGAAATTTGGATGACTCCCATTCGAATCAATTTGTCTTGTTCTTTGATTAAGGACTCGGAGAATGAATCTAGAGAAGGTAGCTTCCAATCAGGAAAGCTTTTCCGCTTGGAATGAAATATAGATACATAGATAGAGTAATCAGGGCCAAGTTTGTTAAGTATAGAAAGGACATTTTTCCCATCCTTCCGCTTTATCATGCACTATATGCATTGGAGTACTAGAGATTTGAATTTGGAGAAGAATTTCTCAATAGTCTCGAAACTACTGGGATGTAAATATACCAACTCATTTTCTAGAATGTGTCCCCAAAGCTCATCTTGTTTGTTAAAAGAGCTATTAAGATTCTCCCAAACTTCTCTAGGACTCCTCAATCCTTCTAGATGGAAGAGGAGATCTCTGGAAATATAAGTACATAAGTACTCGAATGCTTCATCACAATGGTTTAGAAACTTGTTTCACTCACCAAATGATGAGGCTCAGCCTCCCATCCATGTATAATCCTGTGGTAGCCATGCTTGCGCAAGGCTAGCTACATATTGATCCTCCAATGAAGGTAATTGGAAGTTGTGAGGATCCATGGCTTAGGAGTTTGAGAACTCACAATTGCTCCGGCTAGAAGACTGCAAATGCTTCTCTCAAGCTACGTAGAATCTGTCAATTTCACTACGAAAATAACAATAAAGCATATGAAGTGTTAGAATCATGATTTTCCTCCAGACATGAACATGTTTTCAGGGTCCATCATGCCCTCTCCGCTGCTCTGAATGAATCCAGAGCTAGAAAATTTTCATAGGGGACTTCTGTGGAAACCCAGTTGCTTCTGATGTTCGATGAGGAGAAACAAGTATGAAACATGCATGAGCAAGCTTTGATACCATATTATAATTTGGATTCCATTAAGATATTCAAGAAGAGAGTTCTGATCATGTTGCAGTAATCGAATGGAGTGTGAACATACATACTAAGAAAAACAAACCACACAGGGAACGAACAAGTATTACTCAGGAATTTACAGTATATTCATCATAATAGTATCCTGTGTACAATAGATTACAAATAGGTAGAATTTGAATGCATGAGTAATGAATTCGAATTCTCCAAGCGGGTACGACTGTATCTAACTAAATCTCTAACTCAAGGTCTTCCAATCAATATCAGATTACATCAAATCAACTCTTTGCTGACCAATAACGCCAATAGACAGTAACAACTAGTTAAATCAGTGCAATTGAGTGTGGTAGGTGAACAAAAGTGCTCCTCCACAGGCTTGCATGCATTATCCATGCAAATCGTGTCCTAGCTAACTGATAGTGAGTCATTTGAAGGTAACTGAAGGATAACTGTTGATAACTAGTGCTAACTCCAACAAACTGAAGTAGGTTGGTGTTGGGACCCCCAGTGGCTCCTAAAATGTAGGTATTGGTCTAAGATGTGCCCCCACTAATGCATGCACATGTAGTAAGTGGCAGTTAACCTCTAGTATTGTCACCCACACTTCAATGACTGGTACATGTGGCCCCATTGGGCCATGTGAACCCAATTGCACTAGTGGACTCATTTAATTAATTTAAGGTTCCTAAGTTATGAAATAATTAATCTAATAGACATTTGACCAAGGGAGGATTAATAATCCTAACAAAATTAGTTCAAAAGATGTTTCAGGTTAGACTTCAAATCAAATGGTTATGCAAGGAATCAGACATGCTAATGATCTGGTAAGTGAAAGATATTGTGCTTTATACTTATTTTCCTCTATACTTGTTTTCTTTCCTGTAGATAAGTAAGTTTAAAATCACATTTAGAGAAGTAATCGTCTTATTTAAGACCATAGTTAGAAACAATCTTCTGTTGGGTTGAAATCTTATTAGATAGATGAATGCCTGTTTACTTATAAATGCTTATATGGAGCCATATTAATTAATTGGGTCATCATACCTCTATTTGGTTGTTTTTAAAAGTATGTTAATAATAAGAAGCATAAATATGTATTATTTTACTAATATAAGAATATTTAAGCAGTTAGAGTCCATGAGTATTTTAAATAAGTAAAAATATACCATGATAGTGGTTACTAGGTGTGAGCTTGTATATTTGGTAATAAGAGCTTATTTTATAAGGTTATGTATACTTATTTCCTATACTTTAGGTGAGAGATGAGAAAGGAAGAATAAAATAGAATTAATGTGATTTTATATTTGTGGTATAAGTTGTTACCATTATTCTTGTACTAGTATGGTCATTAGTGTAGTCTTCTTGTCAACTACTCAGTGGAACTTAATCAAATTGAATTACAGTTTTCTTATATGAATAGATGAAAATGATAGTAATGTTTACAATTATGTGTTTATACACTCTCAAGAGACTAACATAGTTGACTTTTTAGATATAATAAAAGCGAAAAATTTACCCCATTTTCTCAGAATTTACATTGAGGAATTTGGGTACATTGCATATGGTATCAGAGCTCAGGATACAAACACTTCGGATTATTTGGGATTAGTCGGAGGAAAAAAAAATAAGTTAGTTGAACAAGCAAAGGGACTCCATCTACAATACGCAAGCATAAAATTTCATTTCCAAGGATCGACAAGAGGTAACCGACAAGTCGCCTTTGAATTGCAAGTAAGTACGTTCCATTTGTTGTAGCATTGTCTATATGTGAGCATTGTATATGTTTCATTATATATATGAATTGTCTTCTATGGCTAAATACTAGTCAATGAATATCTCCTCATACTCTACAATTAGTTTCATTGAAGGACAAAAAAGTATTCGTTAAAACCATTGAAAAAAGTTAGACTTTTGGAGTTAAGGATTTATGAATTAGGATCTTGTAAAGACATCCTAGTTGTGCATCTTTAAAGGTAAAATATATATGCTAAACTAAGGAACTCTCCTAATTCGGTTGACTTGGTCGTTCAAATTAAAATGTTTTTTACCTTTCTCTATGTTTCTTTTTTCTTGAAAATGGTGTTGATGTATATGTAACTTCGGAATGTATTCTTTTATGTATTTCATATATTGTAACCCGATGTTTGTTTCGGGATGTTTCTATTATGTATTTGAGTCATGTGGTCATGCCCTGATGTTCCGATCGGGAGGATTAATAATGTAAACAAGTCATATCAAGTCATTAGGTAAGTCCCCACAGTTTAGGGGCACTTGAGTTATTATACACTAATTAAGGTGTAGGCTCGAGTAGTAATTATTAGGTCGAGCCTACGTGTGAAATGGCAACTTAAGTGAACGGACTAATATAAATAGAGAGTGTGTGTCTCTCTATTTATCACTTGTGACTTAGCTCTCTTGCTCTCTCAAGTGTGGCGCACTTTTGAAGAAGGAAATTCTTGGGCTTGACAGAAGACAGAATGCTGTTGTTGTGTTGGGAGGTCATCTTACTGTTTTGGGATCACATCTTGTGGTGATACTATTTTAGAGGAAGTTGAGGGGTTTTATCCATTTATGGTTTCCCCTCTTAAAATATTTGTGTCTCTTGTCTCTTGTGATGTGCTTATGTGATTGCTGTGCTTGTTATTCTCTCAGTGAAAAGATCTTAACATAATGCTAGCTTAAATGTTGAAAAACTAACATGGTATCAGAGCTAACCTGAGAAGAAGACATTGTGCAGCTACAGGAAATAGGGCTTCCTATTTTGTGGATATTCCTCCACAGATTTTCAGCACAAGTATGCTAGGATGACTCTCCATTGAAGGGTGCATCTTTCTGTCGATGCAGAATTCAATTTCAAGCATTTTCAGTTTCGATGCGGAAATTAGGGCTTTCTACAGAAATATAATTTTTGAGTGAGACCAGCATAGGATTTTTCTCCTCATCAAAACCGAATTTTAGAGACCTGGATCAAGAAATTTGGTTGGGTAAATCTCTGGGAAAGTCAAACCCTAGCTTGACCCTGAGCTAGGAGAAACCCTAAATACTAAAACTACTAAGTTTTGGTACAGTCGCTATATTCCGAGATTGGTGAAGTATCAGAAGCTGAAAATTTCAGGGGCCGAAGATAAAATCCTAATGAACACTGTGTCCAAATATCAGCCTCGGATTCACTATATTCTGGGAGATATGATCTCTCCAAGTTAGGGTTCCAGCCTCTTCCAGAATTCATCGCTAAACAGGACACCTGGGGAGATCTGCTATATCTTTGGCTACAGAGGTCCAAATGGAATTCTTGAAGATGTTCCAGAAATGGCACGGACTTTAATTTCTATGGTCCGAAGTTCAGACTCAGAAGATGAACCAGTGACACGTGGAATGCCGTACAACTTCGCTGTTTTGAATAGTCCTGTAACATGTCACCTTGGGAAAAGGATCGTAAATCCCAAATGGTGAACCCAATTCTGATGAAACCTGTGGTGTTGGATCAGGGACATGCGAGGTTACCTCAGTGTGCAATTTTAGACACAGAATATTAGTAATTTCAGAGATATCACAGAAACAGTAACAGACATTTCTGCAGAAGAAATCAGAAAATTAGGGCTTCCTGTTCCGGGAGCTTCCCTCCACTGTTTTCAGAAAAGGAGTACATTGGACAGCTCCATTTGAAGAGATCTATCTTCTCATCCAATCAGATCTAAAAGATTCCAAGTTTTGAAAATTAGGGTTTCTGCGACAAACCCTAGATCAACGAACTCCGGGACAAGGATGGACACCTCAAATCGGTAAGATCTAATCCTTTGCTATTTCCAGTTGAGGTTCTCATTTCAATATGATATATCACATCAGCTTGGTGAAAAGCTTGGGGAAGTTGACAACTTCCAAGACTGGAAGTATATGATCTCTCTGAAGAAAATGGATTGGACACCTACATGAGTATAGAGGTTCCAGTTTCAAAGGGAGATGAGGTTAGAAGCCTTACACAAGAAGAACTTGGTCAAGTCCAAGAAGATCATGGTTGATTCAGTCATGGATCAACTTGTATCACAAGTGTCTTCCCTAAAAGACACCGAAGATGTTTGATTCCTTGACCAAGCTATTTGAAGGGAAGAACAAAAATCAGAATATGACCTAAAGAAACCAGTTGAAGAATGTGAATATCTAGAATGCAGAGACCATGCAATCATAAGAGTCTCTCAAATCAAGAACAACTTGAAGCAGAAGTGAAGAATGCAGAAGTGGTGATGGCCACCTTGAATGGCCTCCCAGGATCGTGGAATTCATTCATTCAAGGAATGTGTTCCAGAAGGAAGTGATTACTTTCAACAGACTTCAAGAAGAAGAAGAAGCTCGATTCATAAGAAGAGAAGGGGAGATGGAAGAAACTGAAGATCAAAGCTCTCATCATCCAAAGAAGATCCCTCAAGCAATGAGGAATATGAAGATCTGAACTCTTGAAGAACTTCTTATCCACCTTAGCTTTTGGATAAGAAACGATGCTATCATGAATGAAGAAGACGATGAAGCTGAAGGCTCAAGAAGGATTATACCCTCGAAACAAATAAAGATAAGTATTCAATTGTCATTTCATTATTTTGTTATGCATTCTTTTATATTCAGTTTATGTATAATGCATGATAGGATGTTTGCATTAACAACAGTATACTACTAATATGTATGTGATGGGTAAGTAGCTCATGGTGCTATACAAATTCTCCATTGCTACTTATCTAGAATGAAACCTCTTTGCTGACATATTGGATTAGTGCACAATTCCAATGTTGTCCTGGTAGAGATGGAAGGCATCTAGAAAGATTCAGTGAGATATGGATGAATTTTGTATTGGCTAAAGTAGCTGCATGATCATATATTTATGCATAAGTATTTGACAGTATGAATATTCTTTATGAAATTTTCTAACCATACAAATGCATTTGACTTGTAGGAAAGATCGCATACATAATCACCTGCAAGCAAAGAAGAATGAAGACTTGTTCCAAAGAGCAAGTGACGACATTTCAAGACAAAGAATAATATGATGAATGCAGAACCTTCCAGACAAGAAGAAGTAACTAAGGAGAAATGGAAGACCAGTTCAAGAAGAATGATGTTAGGGCGTAGTATCGAGACCTGAAGAGAAGTTCATAGTTCCATCATGCAGTAGATGGAAAACATCGTGGGATACAAAGCAAGATTCATAGCACGAGGCTTCTCATGAAAAGAAGGCCTAGACTACGAAGAGACATTTGCAGCCAGTAAGAGTTTAAACACATACATGATGAGCTTGATGAATATCTTAACCTTTGCTACAAGGTTGATAGAGGATGACAAGCTCACAGATGGGTGCAAGATGAATTTTTGAAGAAGTTCAAGATAGAGGATCTTAGTATCCAGTGATCCTAGATGGATACTACTTGTCACTCCAGTACAGAATGTTTTAGTGCATAGAGTACGGAAGATAGAGGGAGTATGATGCTTCGCTTCAGAGGGAGTGACTATAGAATATCTTGAGGATCGACATGATATGATAGGATAGATAGATTACTGATGACTCTAGGCTTTACTAAAAGTAAAGCGGATTCCAACCTTTGCTTGAAGGTTGAAGACAGAAGACCAGTGATGCTCCTGGTATGTGTCGATGCACTATTGTTCTAGGTATGGAGGTGTGGCAGAGTACAGATGGGATCTTCCTTGGACAAGGGAAGTATGCAGTAGAGATCCTGAAGAGATTTGGGATGATGGACTACAAGACTATGGATACACCTATGGCATCAAACCTGAAGCTATTGAGTGATGCTTCATCAGAGTCGATTGATGCTACGATGTATCGTCAGATGATTGGGTCCTTGATGTACCTGAGACTAGATATTTGCTTTGCTGTGAACACATTGAGACATGTTCACCTGATGGTTGCAAAGCACGCAGGGGGTACAGTTGATTATGGACTCAAGTATGGTGCGAATCAGAAGATTGACCTGGAGGGTTATGTTGATTCAGATTGGGCAGGAAGTGCCATCGACAGGAAGAGTACTTCGGGATGTTGCTTCAGTATGGGATCAGGTGTGATCTCTGGTTTAGCAGGAAGCAATCCTGTGTGGCACTGAGTACAGCTGAAGCAGAGTATGTTGCAGCTTGTTCAGCTAGTTGTGAGGCAGTATGGCTGCGGAAGCTACTGTCTGATATATTTGATCCCCAGCTGGATGCTACCTATATACATTGTGACAACCAGAGTTGCGTGAAGTTGTCAGAGAATCCAGTGTTCCATGACAGGTCGAAGCATATTGAGATCAAATATCACTATATCAGGGATATGGTGTAGAGAGGAGCAGTGAAGCTCCTGTATGTTGCGACGGAGGAACAGATAGCTGATGTATTGACGAAGCCATTGGATAGGCTGAAGTTTGAGTACTTCAGAGAGAGACTTGGTGTTCTCCAGATTGAGGCTTCCTCCCAGAGACAGTGATGAGATCCAGAGCCATTCTGACATGGTGAGAGGATTGGTTCCTTCCATGACTGATATGAGTACTGAGATCCAAAGCCATTCTGACGAGTAGGTCAGATGTAAGGGCAGAGCCATTCTGTGCATGGCTAAAGGATTTAGTTCCTTCCATGTCAGATAAAAGTGCTGGCCATTCTGTCGAGTAGGACAGATGTAAGGGCAACTGCCATTCTAGGAATGGAGGCACCTGGTCAATTACCAGGAACACTCAGTCAGGTTGTGCAGATGAGCATGTAATTCGGTGCCCTGGGAGATTTGCAGATGGTCTTTCGAGGTTTTGCCTATGGCATGTAATTCGGTGCCCTATCTGGCAAATGCTCTTTCGAGGTTTTGCTCTGGGAGGACAGGTAATTCGGTGCCCTGGAAGATCTGCAGATAGTATTTCGAGGTTTTGCCTATGGCATGTAATTCGGTTCCCTGGGATATCTGGCAGATGCTCTTTCGAGGTTTTGTCCTATGGCATGTAATTCGGTTCCCTGGGAGATCCGAGAGGTTGGGCTGTGTGCCCATAATCAGTCTTGGGATGCTCTTGCGAGATTTTTCCATGACCACATGTAATTTGCTGCCCTGGGAGATCCTATAGGTAGAGCTGTGTGCTCGTAACAGCCTGGGATGCTCTTGCGAGGTTTTTTGGTGAGGTCACATGTAACTTGCTGCCCTGGGAGATCCTATAGGTAGAGTTGTGTGCTCATAACAGCCTGGGATGCTCTTTCGAGGTTTTGTGACGCACGTAATAAGTCCTGAGGATTCCACAGTATGGCCGGTGATGATGAAGACCTGCAGGTAGTGGGCTTACATCCAGCATGAAAAAGGGCTGGCTCTGTAGAACTTCCTATGACGAGATAGTATACACATGATGATGACCAGAGGAGATCCAGATCGAGCTATGATCCAGATCCAGTTATGACGACTCCGAGAGATCCAGATCGAGTGATGATCCAGATCCAACAGTGATGATCCAGATCGAGTGATGATCCAGATCCAGTCCAAAGAGATGATCCAGATCGAGAGATGATCCAGATCCAGATGACTTGAAGATGAAGATGACTTGAAAACGAAGATGACTCAAAGACGAAGATGATCCAGAGAAGAAGACCAGTACTGAAAAATTGTGTCGAAAGAATACCTTCCTAGTTAAGAGGGAGTGTTGATGTATATGTAACTTTGGATTGTATTCTTTTATGTATTTCATATATTGTAACCCGATGTTTGTTCCGAGATGTTTCTATTATGTATTTGAGTCATGTGGTCATGCCCCGATGTTCCGATCGGGAGGATTAATAATGTAAACAAGTCATATCAAGTCATTAGGTAAGTCCCCACAGTTTAGGGGCACTTGAGTTATTATACACTAATTAAGGTGTAGGCTCGAGTAGTAATTATTAGGTCGAGCCTACGTGTGAAATGGCAACTTAAGTGAACAGACTAATATAAATAGAGAGTGTGTGTCTCTCTATTTATCACTTGTGACTTAGCTCTCTTGCTCTCTCAAGTGTGGCGCACTTTTGAAGAAGGAAATTCTTGGGATTGACAGAAGACAGAATGCTGTTGTTGTGTTGGGAGGTCATCTTACTGTTTTGGGATCACATCTTGTGGTGATACTATCTTAGAGGAAGTTGAGGGGTTTTCTCCATTTATGGTTTCCCCTCCTAAAATCTTTGTGTCTCTTGTCTCTTGTGATGTGCTTATGTGATTGCTGTGCTTGTTATTCTCTCAGTGAAAAGATCTTAACATAATGCTAGCTTAAATGTTGAAAAACTAACAAATGGATACCTTTCAAGTTGCAAACAATCATTTATTGAGTGAGAATGATTGATACATTTTGTTGACTTTATATAACTAATTGAAATTGAGTGAACCCATTGTCAGGATTTCCAAAGATGAAATTCAAATGGATAATCTAAGCAATTACTTGGATCTGTTAGAAGAACTATTAAGTTTGGATGAAAGGAGGAGTTAACGTGAATATGGATCTAACCGATGTATTTAATATTCTTTTTAGTTATGAAGGAATCATATATGTTGATGTTAATATTTTTTCATTCATTCAGATCCTATTAGATTACAGGGGTATCAACTAGGAATTATAGGTTTGTTATATAGGAACAACTAATATTCCACAAGAAGTATATCCTTGCTAGACTAAGGTATCTAGATTATTTTCAAACAAAGGAATTAACTTTAGTTGGTTTATTTGGACATTCTACTGGCATGAGTTTTTCTAGGACTAGGAAATTGTCAGGTTATAAAGGATAAAAATTGGTCGGAGTCTCATTGTTTCATTCTAGTATGTGATTGTATAGGATCACTGATTATAAAAATAATGTGTGACATTGGAGCACTCTTGTACCCTTGCTTTTAAATTCAACAAAAGGATAATGGTTATAATTACTTAAAAAGTATACATGTGTATTCTAAGTAGTTCATAGGATACTTTGATTTGTTGTTATCAAAGTTATCCTTTAATGTGATCGAGATTCATGAGATAAAGGCATTAATGGATACCTTGACAATATATTTCATTTGATATATGAATTTCATAAGATATTGAGTGTAATAATAATATGTGTTATTACAAGTAAACTTGTTTTATAGCCCAAAATGACACATCTCTTCCTGTAACCACTTTCCCATGATTTCGTCGCATGTCGACACTTCATGAAAGTCACTGAAAAAATAGCTAACTTGGAGGACCCATATCTGGAGTTTTGTAACTTGGCTTGAGCTCTTCTCTGCATCGTTGGAAATTTATTTGAGTTAGATAAAACTTTATCGAAGACACCAAAGTATAAAAATGCCCAAAAGTACCCTAAAAATGATCTTTTTGATGTATATGCGATTTTCCTTAAGGAAACATGCTCGCTTGTTGCACGTGACTAGTTATATATAATACTCATGTGTGCCGTAAATACACTACTATTTACATTGAAACCCATGTTTTTTTCCTGTATATGTAAAAAAATAAGTTTCTCAAAGTTTGGATAGTTTTGGTGGTTATGCAACTAGCTCCTTTAGTTGTAACTACTTGGCCTTCGACCCTATCTCTTCTGAAGCCTATAAATAGAGGTAGGGAGGTCCATCAGAGGAGACTTGAATGTTTGCATTGCCATGCTAGAGAAATTGGGACTCTCATTCCCCCCACTTTTTCCCTAGAAGATTTGTCCTTGTGTTGCAGAGCTTGGAAGCTGACTTCCTTGGAGAAGAGAAGCAGCAGAACTAGATCAAGGTTTCGTGAGGTGCCCAACTTGAAGAGAAGGTATGATTGTATTTATTTTCATGATTAATAAAGATGTGATGTTATTATTCTTCCCAAATCATTGTTCAACGTGTGATTGAATCTCTATTTATAATCATAAGATTGTGTTAATCAGATTATTATTTCATGTTTCTTTGATTATCATTACTTTATATATGGTCATATTGGTTTGAGGAAGGTATAATTAGTTTTGCAGGTCTCTTGGACCGAGAGGAGAAAGAGGAGGATTGAAGGGCTGCTTGAATCAACCTTCCTTTGTTAAGGTATGAACCATTATAATCTCTAAAACTTGCTTATATATACCTACAGAACTATATGCATCTCTCTTTCAACCCTAGTACGTTGATGGCCTCTTAAACCCTAGCCATAGGAAACTTTCCTCTACAACAAAACTAGAGACTCAGATGGGGAGATCCTTTTCTGTTTTGGGTTTATTTGTCTTTCTTATAGTCTTTTTAAACTTTTTAGGTCCTTCTTGCCACTTAGGAACACCTTTTGAGTCTAATAGTACAGATTCCCCTCCCTTTCTAAGGTAGTTTTTGGACTTTTTAAATCCTTTTTCCACCCATACGCAAGTTGCAGACTAAACAGTCACGTGCATGGTTTGTACACGCAACCTGCTATACTGTTAACCCACATATGAAACATGAACTATCAGTAGAACAACCCGTGTGTGCCTCAGAAACAATTTTTTTTCCTCATTTTATGGTTTTTTCTGCTGTTTGGTAGGTCTTTTGGGGTCCTCTACAAGTACATGACTCCATAGAGTTAGTGTCATCCCTTTTTGGTGTTTTTTATCTATGTGGTAATCCTTTTTATAGAATTAGGGTTTCTCTTTGCTCATCCCCCCCACCCCCTTTACTTGGCATGATTTTTGGCTTATGTTTCTAGTCAATCTCTGTTAGTGATCTTTGTCTTAACTTAGAAGCTTATTGGTATTTGTTTCCTTCTTCTTTTGTTGGTTAACTTTACCTTTCCAAAGTAGTTGACGTGTCTCTTATGCAAGCCTTCCTTCCAAGTAGGGTTTATATTGACTTTAGGGCATTCTAGAGTCTGTTTGGTGGTTGTATAGCAGAGTTCCCTTTTCTTTGTTCTTGTCATCTGCATACTTCTGTTTGTAGGTAGTTTTTCTTTTGCATTTATAAAAGAAAAAGAAAAAGAACATATAGTTGTTTAATATGCATGTAGATCAAGGTTTTGTCTTTAATGCACTGCATATCATTATTTTTGAAAAAAATAAAAAGAAATTGTTCTTTTGTGGCTTTCAAGTTTCTATTTGAAAAAAGAAAGAGAATAGTTTTTGCTTTTGCATTTCATTTCTCTTTTCTTAGTCCTTTTGTTCAACTTTGAGTCAAAACACCACATAAGTTTCACGCCATTTGCATTTGACTAAAAAAATCCTATTAAAAAAAACAACATAATTAAAAATTATTAGTAAGTTTTCTTTTTTAGGCTCCTACAACAACTAGCTTAGGATATACTTGCGGATTAGGGAGTTTTAACTCTCCAAAAGTATTTGATTTCAGACGTAGTTGGCCAATCACTAGGTAAATCTTCATCTATGTTGATTGTATCTGGGAAGAACCTCTCAAATGGGAGTTAAGCACAAGGCTGCGTGAGGACCTGGACTAAGGAGATAACCCTCCGATTCCTTGTTCGAGCGTAGACCAATATTTTTACGCATCTAGGGACTTTTGTCAATCTCTTGGGCCCCATGCGGTGCCAGTGTTGACAGGGTTTCGGGCTTTGCTACCCTGCCCATGTGTATGAATCAGGCTTGGGACTATCCCCCCAGACTCTCAGTATAGTTGTGGTATTCTTTAGTCTCTCTGACGTTACGGTTTATACACAGGTATACCGGAAGGCTATTTCTGGTCTACCTTGGACAGGCTTGGAAGGTAACCTCGGTAGAAGGTGTGGGAGGTAGGTTGGGTGATTTCTTCACTTATTCCTAAGAACATATAAAGGGACACCAAGTAACTGTCTATTATCTTTCTTATGGAAGGCATATCATATACATGTTTTTCTGTTTGGCTTTAGGAATTTTTTTAGTGAGTGTTGTGTGGTTTGTTTCGACTTAGTTTTCCTTCAGGTGTGTGCCTTGTACTTTTGGTTTCCTCTCAACCTCAGACTTTGTCTTATTGTTTGAAAATATGGCTAACACCCCTTTGAACACCAACCAAGAGATCCCCATGTTGGGAAGTCCTTGTGCTATTCCTCTCACAGGGAATGTTGGTGTTCCTTTGATGGCCACCTTAAATCTTCCTGGATTCACCCTAGGGCTACTAGTGTGGTTGTTTTCCACTCCAACTATCATGTACGCTCTTGATGCTTCTCAAGTAATCTCCTTATATCAAGGGCATCAAAAAACTACTTCCCCTTCACCTGTAGTTGATTCTCCTCCTCCTTCTACCTCATGCGGTGAAAGTACTGATACTAGAAACCAACAGTCTAAAAGGAGTAAAAGAAGGAATATGAAGAAGACACATAAGTAGGGGGGTACCTATTAACCTTTGCAGGTCAAGTTGATACTCACCACCCAGAATATGTAGTTCATGCTAGGGGAATACACTCACATGCTACAAAGCATGTTGATCCTAACCATTTAGCCTCTGTTGTTCATGCCAGTGGTGCTTCTCCAATCTCTACAGGTCATGTTCGACCTAGTCTCTTAGCCTCTGCAAGTCATGCTTGGGGCAGTCTCTCAGCTTTTGTAGTTCATGCTGAGAGCAAAAAATCATCCAGTGTGAGTCATGTTGACACTATTGAAAAGACTAATCATTCAAAACACAAGCCCAAGTTTCCTTACAATCTTTATGAGGGAGACCACCTTACTTATAAATGCCCTTCCATCGTGGAGGTGCGAAGAGTTTGGTTTCATGGTCATCCTATTTTTGAAGATTCTTAATTTCTTCAACAACCAACCTCTCTTAGTCAGGTTGGACCTAGTCACCCAACCTCTGGTGGTCATGTTGGGGGAAAAATCTCAACCTATGTAGGGCATGCTAAGAGAAAACAGTCAGCCACTACTAGTCATGTTGACACTGTTGAGAAAACTAGTCGTTCGAAGTGCAAAATTAAGTTCCCTTGTAAGCTATGTGAGGGAGATAATATTACTCACTAGTTCCTTGCTATCACAGAGGTATGAAGAGTGTGGTCTGGGACTCAATAATTTCCTTCTCCTGAACAACCTATAGTTTCTCAACAACCTACTCAACCTTTGGTTGATTTAGTGGTCGAACCAATCTCATTTTTGGTCGATCCCACTGTTCTTTTGGAGAGTGATCCTTATGTGATTGAACCAATGTCATCCTTGTTCAATCCCACTCTCCCTTCAAAGAGTGGCTTTCATTCCATTGTCGATCAATCCCACTCTTCTTTCGGAGAGTGAAGTGTCTGCTAGTCACATTTTCTTCACTTCCAGTTCAGAACATACTGAACAAGGAGGCATTGAACTTGCTTCGGATCAACCCCCACCAAGCTCTTGGATTGATTCCTTTGATTGGGAAAGCCTAGTTGAGTCACGCCTTCCTTCTGATGCACCTTTCCAGATAAAGGTCAGAGTTAGACTGTACACAATTGCTCATTGTTTTCTTGATGAAGGAGCCTCAGTTAGTATCTTGTTTTCTCATGCTTGGAAAGGTATGGGATCTCCCATCCTTGTGTCAATTACTAGTCAGTTACTAGAATTTGATAAAAGAACTAGTATAGCCTTGGGAATTATTACTCAAACACTTGTTACTTTGGGTGGGAAGACTGTCTTAGTTTACTTCATGGTGATAGAAGACCCCTTGGACTTCAATATGCTCCTCGGACATGATTATGTCTATGCCATGAAAGATGTGGTGTCAACATTATTTCACATGATTTACTTCAATCATAGCAAATCAATTGTCACTATCGATCAGTTGGATTTTCTTGATCTGTCTCCTGACCCAACTAGAGACCAGGTTTTTCCTTTATTGATTCCCAGTGTTTCTATAGACACTACCCCACCACGGGTGAGCTATGTGGCCTTATGTCCTTTGCGTTCAATTGCTACTGAGAAGAAGACTCTATTTTCATGCTTACCTTCTCAGGACTTGGTCCCAGCAGTTGACCAGATGAGTCATCCTATATAGACTATGGAGCTTGCTCTCCACTCTGTCGATCCATTTGAAATTTTAGACATCTGTCCTATCTCGGATGATCTCCTTCCTTTGGATGAAGTCTTCCTAGATTCTTTGATACAGTATGACCTTCTTTTGGACGTTGTTTCAATTTTGATTGAGTCTAAACGTGACTTCCTTAATAAGACTGATCTTTTTGTTGATCGATCTCCTTCTATTGGTCTTTTTGAGTCTTCGAACCCTCCCTTTGATCAGCAAGTCAGTGATCCTGATGAGTTTGATTTTTCTTATGTATTTTTCAACTCCTGTGATACTGAGTCTATTCCTGTAGACTCTATCTCCCTTGTTGATTTTTTCTTTCCTTCTGAGGTTGATATTATTGATCATAAATCCTCAATCCTTGGCACTATTAAATCTTCTTCGGTTGATTTTGCCTTGACTTCACCTTATGTAGAAGACAACAAAGTTTCATGTGTTTCTTCCAAAGTGACGTGCATCAGATCTTTTTTTCTGAAAGATATTTTGATGTTGTTGTTTCTTAGAGACCAAATTTTTAGTTGGATTAACAACTGTTTACTGGAATCGCCTTGTTGTTCAAGTTGTAATTGCATTTGCATGTACCTTGCTCGTGCTTATGAGGCTGAAGCCAGCTTCAACACTTTTAGCTCATTGAGCCCTCATCTCTATTCTCTTCGTTGCTCATTCTTGTATCATTTTTCCTTTCAAATTCACACCTTTTACCTTGAGGAGACATTCCTCGAGTGTCTTTACCTTTCTCATGTTCCTTGCATTATGCATAGGTTTGTTCCTCATGCTTGGAACTATTTTCGCCTGGGTCGGACACTCGTCTCCTCGCATTTAGAGAATTCTTTCTTCTCTCCTTCGAACTCGTTAAAAATAGTAAGGAGGATGCGAGTTGAATTTTCCAGACTAGTTAAAACTTCACGAGAAATATATATAGTTTCTTTAGGCCCAAGTCTAATTCTTCAAAATAGACTTGACTGCTAATTAAACTTGTTTGTTTAGGATCGTTAAGAATATGTGAATGGGAATCCACATTGATGGAATAGTTACAAAAAAGGAGCACTCTCTTTTCTTCATAATTGAGAAGAGTATTCTCATGTATAGTTTTATAATTTTTCTGGACCTGAGGGCTAAACTTATAGAAAAGGAACGCCCAGTATGAGCTTAGTTTTCTCTTTTATGTGCTCTGGACCCAAACATGAAAAATATTCTGAGCATACTTTATGTCTTTGTCCTACTTGTTAAACCCTAAATAAAAAAGCATTGAGTTTACTGTTGTAAGCCCCATTTATCGTAATCAAATGGATCTTTCTGAGTGATCTTTCCTTCCTTCACACTAGTAAAACTCAGGCTATATTCTGCTTTTGAAGGAGCGTTGGGTAGGTGGTAATTTAACCTTTTTCGAACATTCCTGACTAAGTATGAAAAAGGTGAGCCTTGCTTCTTCAGAAGCGAAGAGAGTTCTTATGTGGATTGTTTTATACTTTTCCAGACTCAAGAGACTAAATTGTACGAAAAAGAACCCCCCTGGAGTCTTCTTTGGAGTTTTCAAACTCTCTAAACTATGAAAACATCGTTGATCATTCACTAATTCGGGCTCGTAAAATCCACGAATCAGTGCTTTATCAAGCATTCTTTTTTCTCTTCTTTGAGCTTGCCAAAAATGAAGAAGGTCCCGAGCTGGCTTTCTTGGACTCATTAAGCCTTTACAAGAAAGAGGGAAGGGAAGTTCATTCACATGTTTTTTATATCATGGAAGCAAGTCTTGTCTCCTTGAACAAAGCACAAGTTTGAGTCTATCAACAGTTTGGTCTCAGTGTTTGACTTTATCCTGATTCATAGTTTTTACTCCTCTAGTTGGTGTCTTTTCCAATTATATGGGGAATCTGTCAATGTCTTCTACATTGCAAATTTTTGTCGTTGGTCCTTTTTGTGTCAAAAGTTTCCTAAGTCACTTTTGTGTCGTGCTCACTATTCAAGGATTAAACCTTTTTTGGCCATCCTGCAGTTGCCTTGACCTTTTGTGTCGACCATTCCATGGTATCAGTTCATTACATCATGTCTTTAGTGGTCCTTGTCCTGAAATTCTATACCAGTTCTAGATCCAATTAGTCTCTCACTTACCTCGTGTTGGATGATGAAGGTTTCCTTAATGACTTCCTTCCAATGGATCTTTCCCTATCAACTGCAACACCTCTTACTCTGGGAATGAGATTTCAATTTTATGACAGTACCTTGGGTATTGCAGTCATCAGTGGAAATTTCCCTCACTATTGGGTAGTGGGAATACCTTACTGTCTCCTACTCGATGGATTATTCAAGTGTTTGACTTCAAGTCCTTGTATTCACACTTGTTATCATGTATTAGGTACATTGGGGATCATTTTCATTAATGGTGGTTTCCCTCGCGTTTGTTAACAGTTCTCATTATTGATCGGTAATCAAACAGTTTCCTCCATGTTCGACTTCAACTCCTTTATTCGCATGGTTAGGATTTGTACCTTTTTGGGTGGTGTGGAGTGAAGACCTTGGGCCAACAATAGCATCATCATATTTTTCTATTAGACAAGTTATGCAAGACCTTGTCACACTTCATATGACATTTTGTTCAGACATAGTTCCACCCTGTATTTTTTTGGCTTTGATCGATTGTTGAGCATGGATCCACCTTGTTCATTTGTGGCCATGACTCCTTTAGATTTGATATGGACCCTTTTTGCATATTGTGCAATAATTTAGATTTCATCAGTTATACATATGTTCGATTTGCCTATATATTTATGGCAATAATTTATATATGGACCCATATGTCCTAGAAATTAGTTTTGTTTGACATTTATCTCTCTTTCAAGTACCTTTGTTCGAGCCTTTCTATCTTGGATTCTCTACTCTATCCATACTCAGTTGTTTCCTTTATAATGTATTTCAACTATTGTCTTCCCCTCTAACCTCATACATTAAGGGGCATTTGTTAAAGCCCAAAATGACACATCTCTACCTATAGCCACTTTCCCATGTTTTATTTGCATGTCGACACTTTCATGATGACACTTCATGAAAGTCACTGAAAAAAAACTAACTTGGAGGATCCATATTCGAAGTTCTGTAACTCCGTTTGACCTCTTACCTACACCATTCGAAAGGTATTTGAGTTAGCTAAAATTTTATAGAAGACACCAAAGTCTAGAAATGCCCAAAAGTACCCTAAAAATGAGCATGTTTTATGTACACGTGAGTTTACTTAAGGAAACTCGCGTGTTGCATGTGACTTGTTATATATAATACCTACGTATGCCCTAAATACACTACTATTTACATTGCAAATCATCTATCATACACGATTATTTTTATTGAAACCGGTGTGTAGCTCCTGAATACACGAATGATGTCTCTGCAACCCATGTGTTTTTCTTGTAGATGCCAAAAAAAGAAGTTTCTCAAAATTTGGGTAGTTTGGGTGGTTATGCAGCTGACTCCTTAAGTTGTAACTACTTTTCCTTCAACCCTATCTCTTCTGAAGCATATAAATAAAGGTAGGGAAGTCCATGAGAGGAGACTTAAACTTTTGCATTGTCATGCTAGAGGAATTGGGATTCTCATTCCCCCCACCTTTGCCCTAGAAGCTTTCTCCTTGTGTTGCAGAGCTTAAAGGTTGAGTTCCTTGGAGAAGAGAAGTAGTAGAACCAGATCAAGATTTCGTGAGGTGCCCAACTTGAAGAGAAGGTATAATTGTACTTATTTTCATGATTAATAAATATGTGATGTTAGTATTCTTCCCAAATCATGGTTCAATGTGTGATTGCATATCTATTTATGATCATATGATGATGTTAATCATATTACTATTTCATGTTTATTTGATTATCATTACTTTATATGTGGTCATATTGGTTTGAGGAAGGTATAATTCGTTTTGTAGGTCTCTTGGAGCTAGAGTAGCAAGAGGAGGATTGAAGGGCTACTTGGATCAACCTTCGTTTGTCAATGTATGAACCATTCTAATATATGAAACTTGCTTATATATACTTGTAGAACTATATGCATCTCTCTTTCAACCCCAATACATTGATGGCCTCTTAAACCCTAGCCATAGGAAACTTTCCTTTACAACAAATTATACTTTGGCATATGAATGACATATAAAAAGGAGATATGTGACCACCCTTATAAATGTATGTGGTTATCTTCATAAAGGTATGTAAGTATAGATGTAGACAATTTGTTGTTACCCACATAGTTCTAGAGTGTACAAAGAAAAGAGGCTATCCTAAATTTCTAAGTGGTCAAGAAATCTATTGTAGTTCTTTTTTTTAAAACAATGCACGTATATATTTTCCCTGGGGATTAATGTGCCAAGAAAAATATTTTGTATCTTGCTAATTATGACGTAAGGATGAAAAAGAAACCAAAAGAGGATGTTTATTTCAGATGATCATGATTTCTTATTATTATTCTTAGGGAAAAATATTTTCTTACAAAATTTGATTTTGCGAATACAAAATGGTACTAGCAAGTGAATTTGGCAGATGGTCAATATTCTTTGGAACTTGTTGAAAGACACGAGCGGAATATATTATGCATGGTAAGAATATGAATAAATATCAAGGTCTCATGAATAGATATATTCAAACTCGAGTAAGAAAACTAGTGAACCTATTTGATGTTATTTTGTTGCTTGTTGTAATTATCAAATATGAAATATACACTAAATGATTGATGTTTAAATAAATTTTATGGAATCAAGCATGAAGGCTTGAGGGGAAAGAACTTCTTCTCCGAGTGAACACCAAGCGACAAAATTGAGGATCCATCTCTACTTTGCTAAAGTAACTTTTCCTAGGCTCAAGCAAGAGGCTGGGTGGAAAACAAATTCCTGGACTCAAGCGAGGAGGCTTGAGGGGAATTGTGAGAGAGTTTGAGATATAAATGGAAAGACTCAAGTACAAATTTTGACATATGGAAAGTAGGACGATTTTTTACGTTTTTTAGGGGAACACTTTTGACTAGTAATCAAAAGGGAGAGTAACCTCAAAGTTTAGCCTATAAGTCCAATTGGTGTTAGCAACTCGAGAGAGAATTCTGTGATCAACGGAGAGCTGTTAAAGATGAAAAAATTCAAGGGAGAGTTCATTGATCAACAAAAGTGTTATTAAACGTTGTTCAACTTCATGATGAAACAATAAAACATATATTGACGATTTTCCTAATAACTAGATTGTTGAATGTCTTAATGTCTAAATGTTATGAATACTTAAGTAGGAAAAATTCCATCAAGGGTGAGGGTGAACGGTAAATTTTAAAAGGTTACTGCTTGAAAATTAGGTGAAATAGATGATGCTAAACTTGTGAATGAAAGAAATGAAATAAATGTCTATCTCAAGTTGAGGACTAGTTAAAGCATCCAAGTACTAGAGGTAAAAGACTTCCTCCAAAAAGATAAGTAAATCTAAATTACTTATGAATTCTTTTGAAGGTAATCTTGTATTAAGTCTTCTTATGATGATAAAAGCATAGACAAAGGATAAAATGTGTTCCGTAAAATTGTAAATGTTGTGTTGCAGAAAGAACTTGTTGTTTATGTTCTGAGTTAGAATTAATGACATGTCAATGAAAAATATTTGGAAGTCCTGGTTTTGTTGCACAAAGGTGTAGGTTATGAAGGATAAAATCTTGCGGGAATCGCGAAAGATTGAAGATGATCAAAACAAAGAGGGAAACGAGAACAAAGGATAAACTCAAGAATGGAACACAAACCTTTAATGAATATGTAACACTAAGGATAGTGTTACTTCTAAGGGTGATAGGATGTAACACCCCCTTATTACGTGACTGGAAACAATAGAGTGTAAGTAAAAAGAACTATAAGTACTATCCTAACGTCATCAAAATATATATGAAATTAATATTGCTAGGAGATTGAAAGCATACGCGAGTAAAATGATGATTGGGCACGAATCCACTAGGGGGGGAGGTTGATGGTGAGGAAGCCATGGGAATCTAGTTTCTAATGACAAATGACATATCGGTGCTTCATATACTTCAAGAAAACTAATTCTTATTAATAGCCTAGAACGACTGAATTTCGTACTTAGTTGAGGACTTTGAATTTTAGCTACAATATTTTAGTAAGAACCAATGAAATATATATGAGTGCATAGCTAATTATTATTATTATTTGATTTAATGATCATTCCAAATTATTATAACCATTCGTATCTTGTGCTAAATATTTGCCCCCAAAACTTCCAACAAATATTTTCTTATCTTTACGAGATGGTCATAACAATTTTAATTAAAAAATAGAAATATAGAAAAATATCTCGATTAATTATACAAACATGACTTTGTATTATATATACATGGAAAATAATCAACAATGTATTATCTACATAGAAAAGAGAAATATTCCAATAGCAATTTTTAAGGGATAGTTTTGGAGAGATATCGGCAGAAATCTTGTCGCAAGGTTGTCTCCTTGTTTGAAACACCGAATCCATTGTCATCTCATTTTCCTTCTTGTCAATTGACACTCAAATGGACAGACTACCATTTTTATAGATTTGCTTGGTTTCATAGGTTAACTAGTTATTAAAGGAGATGGAGCGCATGGCAAAAGGAACCTGCTGAATGACTCTGTATCTGAGGTAAAATAAAAAATCTCCCCCCTCTATCTACGATGGGGTAAGGTATCTAGAGAATGACAATAGTTTAAATAGAGTTTTGCAATAGAAGGAGGGGAACCGAGGCTATCGTCCTTTTGGAGTTTATATGGAGGCGAGATCTAAAACTAATCGGTGGTTTGTCCTGATGGTAGAGGGTTCTTACTCCACCGTTTATATGGAGGCGAGATCTAAAACTAATTGATGGTTTTTCTTGATGGTGGAGGGTTCTTCCTCCATCATTTCGACTCGGAGAAGCAACGAATAATGTCGGTGATACGAAAATGATAATGCAAATCGTATGGTAATAATCCTCTTCTACATCTATGTTAACGTTTTCTATGATAGATCTATAGGCTGTTATTGGTTTCCAATTTTTTTACTTCTTCATAGATATGGAAATTATGAGGTTAGAGTTTTCTATGATAGATCTATACATTGTATTTGGATTTCCATGTGTGTCATTTTTCCATAGATATGAATTTATGCTGCTAGTGTTTCCCTGATAGATCCATACGCTGATATCAGATTCCATTAGTCTTATTTTTCTTCATAGATCTGCAATGTGTGTTTCATTAATGGGTGATCAGATCTCTGGGATTAAATCACTGCATGTCATTTTTTTCCATATCTTCGTTGAAATGCATAGATCCAAGGTTTGTGAAGTTGTCCAATTCCAAGGTTTTATCAATCTGGATGTACAGTTTGTTGTGCATTGAAGTTTATGCATGTGACTTGAATTATGGACTGTAGAAGCTACGTTTCCCAATTGCCTGTGATTTTATTCAATCTGGACTGTATTTTTTAGTGTTTTGTTGCAGGTTTGACTCAGTAAGCATCTGGATTAGTAGGGGTCATTGCTCTTTTACTGACTTGCTCTCTCTTTCCCTCTTAAAAAGAACCGATCAACCATAGCGTAAGGGGTAATAACCATAAATCGTAGGGGTGAGTTTTATATGTGTAAGGTATCCATTCATGTATAATGGGATAGTGTAACACGCCTTTTTAAATGTATGAAACTTGAATCATATCCGGTTAAATAATAAGAGAGTATATTTACGAACATAATTAGTGATACTAATCCACTAAGGAAATACTTCCTTTCGCGAGTATGGACTTGGTGAATGAAAATATGAATTAATGTATAAAACATTGCGTTCATGGAACCGAAATAAGGCTAGTTGAAGTGAGGCAAAAACCTCCGTAAATAAAAAAAAAATACCATTTTGACTTCATGAGAAAACCAATCGCTATTGTCTTATAATGGTTAAAGTGTAAAGACTAGAAGTGACTTGTTGAGGGGATGTTATCCTTTTCTTTTCTTGGTTCAATGTATTGTTATATGATTATAGTTAATTAATAATATCTTTTACAAAAATAAATGGACTCCCTTCTTAGAAAAATAATGTAGTAGTGTTTAAGAGTCTACTAGAATATCACTCTGCACAAAGACTCATTATTGTTATAATTTGTTATATCTTTTATGAAAGGATTTGGATAAATATTGTATTAATACTTAGGTAGGATTACGGAAGCCACTCTTTATCTACATATCTGATTAAAAGTGGGTTTTCACTAATGGAGTTAATTGTTTCCCTTCCTTTAGCAAATTTCGAATGTCTTGTGCTTCTCAGAGAATGTGTTTACATGTTAACAAAACTAATTTTAAAAGCTTGGTGATATTATAAGCAATGGTGAAGGGCCATGTCTTGCTATGAAATCTGTGAAGATGATTCTTTTGTGTGTTGAAGCTATTGGATTTGGCACCCAGCTTAGGGGTGGCTTTAGACGGATCAACATACATTAAATGAAGCCTATGGTTGGGAGGAAAGTCATAGACACGCTTTCAGTCGCCCAAGAAAATATGTTTGTAATTTTTGATAGATAAGTTGCTTTCAGTGACAAAAATCCTAGTTTATGTAAGGTAATTGCTAGTCGTTTTGTTTAAATAAGATGTTACTGTGATGCATTTTTTATGATGAAGTTAATAAAGTGAAATAGAAATGTGATTATTCTTTCCTTATAAAACATTGATATATATTGAATTTGTTATGCTTTCATATGTATTTAACGTGCAAAATTTGTTCAAAAGAAGTTTCAAGTTAGACTTCAAATCAAATGGTTATGGAAGGAATCAGTCATGTTAATGATCTGGTAAGTGAAAGATATTGTACTTTATACTTCTTTTCCTCCGTACTTGTTTTCTTTCCTAAAGATAAGTAAGTTTAAATGCATGTTTAGAGAAGTAATCCTCTTATTTAAGACCATAGTTAGAAACAATATTATGTTGGGTTGAAATCTTATTAGATAGATGAATGCCTTGTTTACTTATAAATTCTTATATGGAGCCAGATTAATTAATTGGGTTATCATACCTCTATTTGTTATTTTTAAAAGTATGTTAATAATAAGAAGCATAAATATGTATTATGTTACTAATAGAAGAGTATTTAAGCAATTAAAATCCATGAGTATTTTAAATAGGTAAAAATATACCATGATAGTGGTTACCAGGTGCGAGCTTGTATATTTGGTAATAAGAGCTTATTTTATAAGATTACATATACGTATTTCCTATACTTTAGGTGAGAGACTTGAAAGGAAGAATACAATAGAATTAATGTGATTCTATATTTGAGGTATAAGTTCTTACCATTATTCTTGTACTAGTTTGGTCATTAGTATAGTCCTGTTGTCAACTACTCAGTGGAACTTAATAAAATTGAATTACTATTTTGTTATATGAATAGATGAAAATGATAGTAATGTTTATGATTATGTGTTTATACACTCTCAAGAGACTAACATAGTTGACTTGTTTACATGTAGTAAAAGCAAAAAAATTACCCCATTTTCTCAGAATTTACATTAAGGAATTTGGGTACCTTACACATAGCCTAAATGTGAGACAATTTCAATCCTTCCAATAGATTTTTCCAGCACGATTTCAATGGTGTCTGATAGAAATTTTGCAGAAATTCTAAAAAATATAGATAATAGTGCTTAAAGTCATAGAATATGGATTCCCTGTGGATTTTGAGGGCACTAAATTCATTTCTAGATTCAAAATCATGATTTGAACAACATGTTATTGGATAAATCTACTCAAGCAGACATAAGCTAGATCTTCCTAGTACAAGTGGATCTAGAACAAATCAAGTACATAATATGATCTACTTTCATAGATCAAATAGAAATGCAAGTTAACATATAGATGACTTACATGAAGTGTGCAAATCCTCTTCTCTCTTTGTTGATCCAAGCTCTAGAGCTTTCAAATCTTGAGCTACAAAACCCTGTGAAGAAAGTGGAAATAAGCAAACAGTACATGCATATCCAAACATGAATTGATCTAAGCTAACAGTTAAGGAAGAAAGCTCTAAAAATTATCAACACAACAATATTTATGGAAAGAGATTTGTATTAATGTAATCAAGGAGATACATAGAATTCCATAAAGAAGGAGTGTCATATTCTAGCCTTAATGCTGCAACTTTCCATCTAGCAATCCAAGCCAGGCCTCTAAAGAAAGATAGTAAGCCTCCCAAAGGATGATAGGGATAGCCTTGAAATTCCACCAACATAAAAGTACCATACTCCTTTCTACCTTCACAATGGAGAGATGGTTTAATTTATAAGGATAAAGGGATAGGGTAGGTTGAGGATTAGGAGGAGGGGTATAATAGATCTCCCCCATAGGTTAAGGAACAAATTCCAACTCACCTAGAATGTACAAAAATTCCTCCACCTCATCCACCTTTGAGAAGGGCCTCAGAGCTTCATTTTTATCCCTCAAAACACCACCGGCACACTTTGCATGAAGGGAAAGAGCATCGATGCACCTTTCTTTAGGAGAAAGAGTGTCGTTGGTGCACCTAGCATGAAGTGGAAAAGCACTGGCCTATTGAGAGAGGGTAAAAAGGGTAGGAACAACCTCAAATCTACCCAGTTTAGAAGAGAGAACTTTAGGGATTAGGCATAGGTTTAACACATGGCTCAACATGACAAGATTTAGGAGTAACAAAATTCCCCACAAAGCATGAAGTTAGAGGAATGTGATAGTTGAATGCTTTGTGAAGTGAAGAAATCGAAGGCAAGGATGTTGGCTAGAAGCTGTTGCAGTACACCTGGCTCAAATATCATATGACTCATAATATGGATTCCAACCAATACAATGAATATCCATGGTAGTAGACACCGACTGAACACAATCATGGCTACTAGACACAAGCGTAGATTCATGATGAGATGATAACAAAACCACGACCAATAAAAAGTTGATCCATGTAATATGACTCAAAGCAAACTCCATTGCAACCTGGGAGAAACATCAGATAACCAAGGGTCTTTAAGTTGAACCCGCAACGGTACGAATCTAACCATGTGATTACAATGTCTTGACGTCGAACATGGTAGAAACCACTTGAGTACCAGTAATTAATGTAAACTATTAACAAGTACAAGGGAAATCACCATTGATTTCAATGATTCCCAAGGTATCTCAGTACATCCTCCTGAGTGTGAATAAAGGAATTGAAGTCAAACACTCGGTAGAATCTTTCAATCAAGAGTCAATGATGTAAACTCATGTTTAAAGCGAGGTAACCTGCCATGAAGGAATGCAAGCCCAAGGTACTTGTATTGGTTTCTAAGTCTAATTCCTGGATGATGAGTTGAATTTGATAGGAATAGACCCATCGAAGGAGGGCCATGGTGAATCCCCCATCATCGACATGAAACATGATCAAAGATGTTTTAGATTAAACCAGATAGGAAAGTAATATACGAGACAAACTCAAAGATGACCAACATGATAGAAGGTAAGATGACTGCAAACAGTGAACAGATGACCAAACTTCTCTTGAACATGGGCATGGCATGACTTGGCAGTATTGACTTTAAGGAGACTAATACCCATCACCCAGTGCAACTGTCAGTGGGAGTATTCTTGGACAACTCAAATGAGGTAAGAAGAATCAAGGAATTAGCAAGAATTGAATACAAACGGAATACCCAAGTACCAAAATGTATATGAAAATGAGTGTCATGTTCAAGAGTAACTATGTACTGCTATAACAAAATAAAAACTCTTTCCTTAATTTCCCCATCACGAAGGATGAGTGCCTCTTTTCATTGTTACAAGTTCAAAGAGGGTAACAAACACTCATTGTAGCTCATTAAGCGACGAGTCCATTCTCATATTTTTTATGAACTTGAAAAAGGGGGGGTTCATTCCCAGAAAAGGGTCCTTCATCGTTTGATTTTATGAGTCCAATGAAAGTAAACTCATTTTTTTTCATGTTTAGAGAGTCTGAAGTGACTAAGAAGACTCCAACATGGAATTTTCCATAAATTTAGTCCCCAAGGCCTGAAAAAGTATAAAACAATGCCCAGGAGAACTCTTCTATGGCATGATCGGCTGTAGTATGCCTTTTTCGTAAGTAGTTTCCCCTGGTCCGAAAAGGGGGTAAACTATCACCAGGAAGACAACTCTTCAGATCCTTTTACTAGCATGAAGAAGACAAGTTCACTCGACAATCTTTTCACATTTAAAGAGTCCGAAAAGACCTTAAAGAGGACACTATTAGGGTTATTGTTTCATAATCCAATTTTAATGAGTCTAAAAAATAGTAAAACTATACTCGATGCCTCTTCACTGATTTTTTAACAAGCACAGTAAAGGTAAAAAAGGCACTCAGAACCTTTTTCATGTTTGAATCCAGAGCACGAAAAAGCGATAAAGTAACCTCAAACTAGTTTTCACATTTTAACTAGAGCACAAAAAAAGAAAAGTAATCTCAACACCATCTTACTGTTTTTAACGAGCTCAGAGATCAGTTGAAAAAATTCTCAGGGTATCTGCGTTATTTTTTAATGATCTTGTAACAGAATAAGAAATATGCTCAAAGTCTCATTTCATGGTTTAGAGAGCTTGGAACTAAAAGAAAGTATGCTCAAAATTTCTCCCATTGATGGGTGATTTCCTAACATGATGTCCAGTGGTTGGTACTTACCCCCAATATAACTGTCAAGTAACTTAATCCAACAACGAGTGGTAGGGTACATGCCTCGCAAGATTTGTTTCCTCTGTTTTATAAGTAGATGAAATGAAGGTTCAAAATTTGAGTCTTTACACAATGGAAGAATCTATTTCATTTTTAACGAGATTGACATGAGAACGGAACTATGCTCAAGGTGACCTATTTCATTTTTACACAAGCTTGAAATAGAAAATAACTATGCTTGTGGGGACCTATTTCATTTTTACACAAGCTGGAAACAAAGAATAACTACGCTTTAGGACATCCGTTTCATTTTTTAATGAGCTTGACACATAGAGGAAACTATGGTCACTAACATTTGATATGTTTTTTAACTAGCTTGACATAGAAAGGGAACTATGCTCATGGGTGTCTGTTTAATTTTTTAACGAGCTTGACACAGGATGGGGACTATCCTCACTGGAATCTATTTCATTTTTTAACGGGCTCGACAAAGAATGGGAACTATGCTCACATGCATCTTTTTCATTTTTTAACAAGCTTGAAATAGAATGGGAACTATGCTCACAGGCATCTGACACATTTTTTAAAGAGCTTGACACAGAATGGGAACTATGCTCACAGGTAGTTCTAAGACAACATGATTTCTATAGGTTGGTGGGTTTCCCCCTTACATAAGAATCTAGAAACTTAACTCAAGTATGATGTCCAGAGGATGGAGCCATGCCCCCCTTCTAGTTATCCTCTTCCCATCATAGGTAAAATGGGGGGCATGGCTCCAACCTCTAGACATCATACTGGAGTTAAGACGCTAGCTTCTTATGTAAGGGGGAAACCCATAAACCTCTGAACATCATGTTGGATTAGAACTTCCAGTGAGCATAGTTCCCATTCTAAGTCAAGCTCATTAAAAAATGAATCAGATGCATGTGAGCATAGTTCCCATCCTGTGTCAAGCTCGTTAAAAAATGAAATAGGCACCCATGTGAAGTTCCCTTTCTTTGTCAATCTCGTTAAAAAATGAATCAGATGTCAGCGAGCATAGTTCCCTTTCTGTTTCAAGCTCATTAAAAAATGAAATAGATGTCCTCAAGCATAGTTATTCTCTATTTCAAGCTTGTGTAAAAATTAAATAGGTCCCCACAAGCATAGTTATTTTCTGTTTCAAGATTGTGCAAAAATGTAACAGGTCACCTTGAGCATAGTTCCCTTCTCATGTCAAGCTCGTTACAAAATGAAACAAATTCTTCCATTGTGTTAAGACTCAACTTTTGAACCTTCATTTCATCTTCTTATAAAACAGATGAAACGAAGCTTGCGAGGCATGTACCCACCACCCTTTGTTGGATTAAGTTACTTGACAGTCATATTGGGGGCAAGTACCAATCACTGGACATTATATTGGGAAATTCCCCAGTATGGTCACCAATTTTGTTTCAAAGAATTCTGCAACTGATGCGGACACCGCTTGTTCCTCTACCATGTATGATACAAGCATATAACAAAAAAAACACATCAGCATATCCTTTCCCTAGATATTTAATTTACTCGAGATAAACCACTCTCATACCTCATATCTGAATGTTTTTATCCTTGTTCCAATATTCTGCATGAAATCTTCAGTACCTACAATGAAAGATCAAGATACAACACAACAAGATGAGAGAATCATGACAAATTAACAATCTATGCTAGTGATCAAGGAATGTAACAAAATTTAGTTGATATTGACACAAATTAAGTATGGGAAAGGGAAAAACTTTTGTATTAATGAATAAAGAAGGTAAAGCTACAACCAAATCCTTGATGTTTCCAACTTTGTCTTCCACAATGGACTTACAATAGTTCTCACTCACAACAATATCTTCACACACAGACTCACTCAAACTTGCCTCTAAACCAAATCTCAGTCCAATAGCATAAGGGTGATTTCTTTGGCCTCCTTCACTCTCTCCATGAAGGATTCATTTATAGTACAAATAACATGAGATTCACTTAGGAAATGGATAGGAGGTGGTCCCAATAGGTGAGGAAGGAGAATTCCACCTCTCCATAGCTAGTAGGAACCAACTCCATGGAGGATTTCACAAAGAAGCTTCTAGAATCTTATTTTTTCATGTTTTAGGTCCACCGACGCACTTGGATTAAGGTGAAAAAATGTCAGTAATTCTTTCTCATAAGGGAAGAGCACCGACGACGCCTAGTGTCATTAGACAAAAAGGCATTGGTGCTCTTTTCCCCACATGACAGTGCATCGACGACGCTCTTTCAAAATTGAGGGAAAGCGTTGGTCTCACTAATGATGGAAAAAGGTCACCATGGGAATCTCAAACCAATATTTCTGAAAGGTCATTAGGAAACAGTGGATTTTTCAGCTGCAATAGAATGCCCCCAAAAGTATGAAGCTAGAAGGAAGTGATAGGTGAAATACTTTGCTAGACATCAAAATGGTATTAGAGGTAGTAAGAGATGAATTCACAACTGACACAAGACCAGTAAGTGATTCATTTAACTCAATCATGGATTTGGACCAATACACTCCATATCTATGAGGATGACCATGTCATGTCTACTAAGAATACACTGTAGATCCATGATCAATGGCATAGAGAGCAAAACATGGCTACGGAACATACAAAGTAGATCCATGTTATATGAACCCAATATTGGACATAGACACCAAACATACAATGTGGATCCATGTCATGACTCTAAATAATCTTCCATCACAACCTTAGGATAGGAAATTATGCTAATGAAGCCTAACTAGTCAGGGTCTTTATTCCAATCCCCAACCGATACGATTCTAGCCATGTGACTAGATGCCTTGACGTCAAACGTGGTAGAAACCACTTGATTACCATTCATTGATGTATAATATTAAAAAGCATAAGGGAAATCACCATTTATGTCAATGATTCCCAAGGTATCTCAGTACATCCTCCCGAGTGTGAATAAAGGACTTGAAGTTGAACACTTGGTAGAATATTTTAATCAAAGTTCAATGATATAAATTCATGTTGAAAGCGAGGCAACCTTCCATTAAGGAATGTAGGCCCAAGGTACTTATCTTGGTTTCTAATTCTAATTCATGGATGATGAGTTGAAGTCGACAGGAATAGACCCATCGAAGGAGGGCCATGATGAATCCCTCATCATCGACACGAAACACGATTAAATATGTTTTAGAGTAAACCAGATAGCAGAGTAATATATGAGACTGACTCAGAGATACCAACATGATAGAAGGTAAGTTGACTACAGATAGTGAACAGATGACAAAACTTCTCTTGAATATGGGCATGGCATGGCTTGGAAGTATTGACTTTGATGAGACTGATACCGATCCCCTAATGCAACTGTCGGCGGGAGTATTCTTGGACAACTCAAACGAGCTAAGAAGACTCAAGTAATCAACAGGACTTGAAGACACATGGAATACCCAATTACCAAAATTTAAATGCAAATGAGTCCCATGTTTGAGAGTAACTATGTACTGCCATAACAATATACAAACTCTTTCCTTAATTTCCCCATCATGAAGGATGAGTCCCTCCTTTTCATTTTTACGAGTTCAAAGAGGGTAACAAACACTCATTGTAGCTCATCAACCGATGAGTCCATTATCATATGTTTTATGAACCTAAGAAAGGAGGGGTTCATTCCCAGAAAAGGGTCCTTCATTATTTGATTTTATTAGTCTGACGAAAGTAAACTCATTTGTCATTTCATGTTTAGAGAGTCTGAAATGACTAAGAAGACTCCAGGGTGGACTTTTTCGTAAATTTAGTCCCCAAAGCCCAAAAAAGTATAAAATAATTCCCAGGAGAACTCTTCCAGTCGTGATCGGCTGGAGTATACATTTTTTATAAGTAGTACCCCCTGGTCCAAAAAAGGTGTAAACTATCACCAAGAAGATGGCTCTTCAGGTCCTTTTACGAGCGTGAAGAAAATAAGTTCACTCGGCAATCTTTTCACATTTAAAGAGTCTGAAAAGATATTAAAGAGGACTCTATTAAGGTTATTTTTTCATAATCCAATTTTAACAAGTCTGAAAAACAGTAAAACTATACTCGATACCTCTTCACCGAGTTTTTAATGAGAACTCTAAAGGTATAAAAGGCACTTGGAACCTTTTTCATGTTTGAATATAGACCATGAAAAAGTGATAAAGTAAGCTCAAACCAGTTTTCATGTTTTAACCAGAGCACATCAAATGAAAAGTAAGCTCAACACCATATTACTATTTTTGATGACCTCGAAGATCAGTTGAAAGAATTCTCAAGGTATCTGCTTTATTTTTTAACGAGCTTGGAACATAATAGGAACTATGCTCAAAGTGTTGTTTCAAGGTTTATCGAGCTCGATGCTAAAAGAAAGTATGCTCAAAACGGCTCCCATTGATGGGTGATTTCCCAACATCATGTCCAATGGCTGGTACTTTCTCCCAATATTACTGTTATAAATAACTTAATCCAACAAAGGGTGGTAGGGTACATGCACCAAAAGCTTCATTTCATCTGTTTCATAAGCAGATGAAATGAAGGTTCAAAGGTTGAGTCTTTACAAAATGGAAGAATCTGTTTCATTTTTTAACGAGATTAACACGAGAAGGGAACTATGCTTAAGGTGACCTATTTCATTTTTGACACAAGATTGAAACAACAAATAACTATGCTTGTGGGGACCTATTTCATTTTTACACAAGCTTGAAATAGAGAATAATTATGCTTGAGGGCATCCATTTCATTTTTTAATGAGCTTGACACAGAAAGGGAACTATGCTTGCTGACATCTGATTCATTTTTTAATGATCTTGACACAGAAAGGGAACTATGCTTGCTGACATCTGATTCATTTTTTAATGCGCTTGACACAGAAAGGGAACTATTCTCATGGGTGCATGTTTCATTTTTTAATGAGCTTGACACATGATGGGAACTATGCTCACTAGCATCTATTTAAATTTTTAAGGAGCTCGATGCAGAATGGGAACTATGCTCACAGGAATCTATTTCATTTTCTAATGAGCTTGACATAGAATGGGAACTATGCTCACAGGAATACGATTCATTTTTTAAAGAGCTTGACACGGAATGGGAACTATGCTCACGTGAAGTTCTAAGCCAACATGATGTCCAGAGGTTCATGGGTTTCCCCCTTACATAAGAAGCTAGTGACTTAACTCGAGTTTGATGACCAAAATTTGGATCTATGCCCCCCATTTTACCTATGATGGGAAGAAGCTAACTAGAATGGGAAGGAACCACAAGAACATGCGGGACATTCAAGGAATTCTGATGACTAGGAGTCATACAATAATCAGTTTTAATGAAGGAAAGTTTATCAATAGTCACAATATTCCCATCGTGGGGAAAATAAATCACTCGAAAGAGTGTGCACACAACAGCTTTCATGGCCTAAACAGAATCATGGCCAAGGAGCATATTAAAATCCAAGGGACCTTGGACTACCTTGACATCAATACAGACAATTTTTCCTTCCAAAGTAATAGGAAACTGAGGAAGGATCCCTAAAGGCATTGTGGCTCTTCGATTAAAATCCAGTATTTGATCGATGGCTGGCATAAGCAGAGGAGAACCTATGGCTTTCCAAGCAGTAGAGGATATAATTCTAACAAAATCCCCTTCGTCAACAATAGTGTGCAGTATACTCTTTGCAGTAACTCTCACAGATATCTAGAAAGGAACACTCGAATGGAGACGAGTTTCTGTTAGGCTACTCCAGTCAAAGGAAATAACCTCACTACTTGGAGAGGGTTCTATAGAAAGAGACAAAATTTCCTCTTCCGTAGAACAATCAGAACTAACTACGAAAACTTTATCAAGTTTTAGTTCACTCTCAATAGGAATAGAGGGAGAAGAGAAGACTATGTCGAAGAGACTACTTCAATATTAACACTCTTTGAAGCAGGAGTGGTACCGAGTGGAGATGACATTGACTCGACCACTTTAAATTCACTCTCCAAGGGGAGAGTGGGATCGACCAAGGTTGGAATTGGATCGACCTCTTTGAATTCACTCTTCAACGGAAGAGTGGGATCAACCAAGGATAGAACTGGATCTGTTATCACTCCAAGAAACTCCTCTAGGTTGCAGCTCGAGGATGCCTAGTAACTTAAATATTTTTATGATTTTCTAAGTGGATCAAGTCAGGTGACCTATAAGACCTTACAGTATCAAGACATGCATGAAACTCAATCAGGGATAAGGCTTCTAATTACCACTATTCATAGGTTGACAATATGGTGTAGAGATGGAGAACTTATCATCCTGGCAGATCCATACATAAAACAGATATATATAAATGGCTAATCATGACAAGGAAAGCACTTATAATTCAAATCACATCAATATTCCAATAGGGTGATAGCTATCAGACATTAGTTAACTTGAATAAAACCTGAATAACACATTCAAGCATAAGCACATAATAGACAGAAAATGGAAGCTGAACATATGATAACAAAAGAGCTTATATTAGGTCATGAGCAATATGAGAAGCTTGAAAATAGAAATGGTATACAAGTCCCTGAAGTTGAACCCTTTCAATAAAATAAGTCTTAGGCTTTATAGCCTTTACAAAAACACTCAGATCCTTGAAAACTTGGATCTGTTTTAATAAAAATAGACAAAATAATTGTTTTTTGCATCATTAGGTTAAAAGCCCTAATTAACTACTAGTCTAACTAACCGTAGAATTCGTTCACTGTTTGAACTGTTAGGGTTAACCTTGACTCTGGATTGATTCAAATGTGGTTTAGTTCTAGCACATGGTTTGGGCACATTGTTTGTTGTAGCCCATGGTATTGCATGTGATGAAGCCTTTATAAGGCTTGAGGATACTCCATTGTAAAGTGGCCTGGAGGTGAGGGGTGACTAGCTCACTTGGCCTAGATGGATGGTTTTGGCCATGTAATGAAGATCTTCATTGGTGCTGGTTTTCCCCACATGGGGTTTCCAGGGTATATTATGTGTCTATATGTGGTTGCTTGTGATAATGTTTATTTCTTGCTCATTATTATATTGTATTGCCTGTTATAATCCTAACAACTGGTATCAAAGCCATGGTTTGGCTTGGTTATGCTCATTGGTGTTTATATGTGCATGTGCTATGGAAAATATTGTATGTGCAGAGTCATTTCATCGGTGGAAAAAGAGGCCAGGTGTTGAAGATCTGTTTCCGCTGCCATTGAAAAGAGTCAAATTCTGTGGAAAGTCATCACCCATGAAGAGGAGCTGTCGTTTGAGATCGGTGGAGCCACATTCAATGTGAAAGATATCCGATGGCTTAAAATATTTGGTGCTGGCGATTGCATGGTCATGAACTGGATGAGATCCAGCGACAGTGAAGGCCGCAAAGAGCATACCCATTTGCGTGAAAGAGGAAATAAATCTCTCGGATCAGTAAGAGGCCGCATGGGTATCATTGGGATGTGTTCCTTGTAGAGGTCAAGTGTTGCTCGAATCCTAAAGGTTTTGAAGTAGAACAGATCTGGAGAGCACGTTCTGTAGAGAACCCATGTTTCCATGATGAAAGAGAGAAATTGTAGTCGCACGTGAAGGAAGAACCCCCATGAGAGTTGTCAAGTAAGAGATTTCCTGTATGTGGACATTTCGGGTTGAGCAAGCTTCAGAACTCGAAAAAAAGGGGGGTCGAGCTACAATGTAGGTGTGAATGTAGTAGCATTGGACTAAGTGGGCAGAAGGGAGGTGGTAGACATGTGGTGGAAGCTATCCGCTAGGAGAAAAGACTGTGAATGCTCAGATGTAAAAGTTATAGGCGTAAGTTAGAGGTCGTGTGGAGTTTTCGGTGGATAGCAGCATGTGGCTAGTCCAGTCAAGAAAACCACATTGTTGAATAAGGAATATTAACCCACCATTGTAAAGAGCTCTCTTGGAAGCCAGATCGTATGCATTTGAGGGTAGAGACTACAAATTGGAAGCCATGATAGATTTTCAGTTGAGATCCATGCTCAAAGCGTGAAAAAGGATCGCTTCCAAGAAAAAAAACCGAATCGCTAAATCGATTTCCCTAGTAGAGCTGTCAAGAAGGAAAAGATAAGTGTGTTGAAGGACACCTGCAGTTGAGGTCGTGATTTGGTAGAGGCCGAATGTAGAGGATTTGATCTAGTGAAGGATGCATGGTTCTTGGTGAATAGAGACATATTGGATAGGTACAGGTGGCAAAGGTGCTAGCTATGAAATTCACATCCAAAACTTGTGAGATCTAATGGCCATTCATGTAGCCATGGTTTGTTGCGTTTCGATGGTTTTTTTGGATCAAGAGATGCCCAAGGTTTTAATATAGGAACCTATAATGAAAAGAACACATGTTGAAGATGAAGTCTCAATGCGGTCAAGAGAGGACCAAGAATACCATGAGTCACTTACAACATTGGAGGAAGTGATGAATATGCCGGATAAATCAGCTAAAATGTGTGTGTACAAGCATGGTAAGAATGCAAGAAGGACAAGCAAGAAAGCGAGCATGAAAAGCGAGAGGATGAAGAAACAAATGGTGATGGTTTAGTCATCATGAAGACACATGAAAAAAAAATGTAATGGGCATTTTGCATGTAAATGGGCATATGGCTGTAAGACCTGGTAAGGCATGCATACCCCTGGTAACTAACCGGTAAAGTGGGGAGATAGACCTAGGTGATAGGGGGGTGTATGTGGGATTCCTTGGTAAAACTTTGAGGGGGGTTAGTGATTACTCCAAGTCAAGTTTAAAAGGGGTATTGTTAGGGTTAACCTTGACTCGGGATTGAGTCAAAGGTGGTTTAGGTCTAGCACATGGTTTGGGCACATTGTTTGTTGTAGCCCATGGTATTGTCCCATGGTAATGCATGTGATGAAGCATTTATAAGGCTTGAGGATAATCCATTGTAAAGTGTCCTAGAGGTGAGGGGTGACTAGCTCACTTGGCCCGGATGGCCGGTTTTGGCCATGTAATGAAGATCTTCATTGGTGTTGGTTTTCCCCACATGGGGTTTCTAGGGTATATTGTGTGTCTATATGTGGTTGCTTGTGATAATGTTTATTTCTCGCTCATTATTATATTGTATTGCTCGTTATAATCCTAACATGAACCTTCTGATAACTAAAGTAAGTACTGGAAATCACTGCCACTAGTCTTCTGTTGGTTAAGTCACTATTTCACTTTGACAGTTGAGTGTTGGTGACCTTCTCTACTGTTATGTCACAACAAAAATGAACCATACCTTTCCTGATGTTTTCTTTAGTGTCCTTAATCTTTACACTTCATCCCTAAGCCATTCATGTTCACCCAAAAATGGTCTTGCGTGTCAAAAATCGATCCTATGCCTCTGTCTGCTTTCGATGGTTAAGAGGCCAAAATATCGGAACGGTTAGCTACCGAAAGCAGTGCTTTTGGTGGCTAATGAACAGCCTCAGTGTTCTCCTAAGCCACTTAAAGCCCTGATCTTCAAAAGTTCTTAATCCACCTCCAAAATTGTTCTTTCAAATTTGGCTGCTTAGCTTTCTTCTTCAGCAGGATCTATGTTAGGAAGGTTAACAATAGCCTGGCTTGCTTTTGGAGGCTAAAGTCTTACTCCAGCTTCAGCTAGGGTTTCCAATTTTAGGTGAGTGCTAGGGTTTAGCTTGGCCTCCTTCATTTGCAACCTCTAAAGCCTAATCATTCCATACAGCCCGGTGTTGTCTTTTAGGTACCTTTTATTTAGTCTCTTTAGGAAAATATACCTTTCTCTCTGCTCTAGGTAATATTTATGCAGTAGCTTGTTTGTACTAGTCAATGTAACATTATTTTTCTTTATCTCCCTTTCCAAAATCTCCATCTCATACACTTGTATCAGCAACTTATTTATCCTTTGAGTCTTGGGCTTGCTAGAGGAAGCCTTCTCTACTGGTTCATCTTGCTCTTTTGGTGTAGGTGATGGTAGTTCTTCGATCTATGCTACAACCTGCAAAGCTAGGTCTACACCTTCCTCTTATTCCTCTTCTGAATCTAAGTAGGGCAGGTTCAAAATGTTCTCACTATGTGTTGTAACTTCCTGGGCCTTCTCACTGAAATCCAAGTTTCTTTTGACCTTCTTAGCTTTGGAAGGGGAAGGAGGTTGTTCTGCTACTGCTAGGAATATATCCCTTCTCTTCCTTTTCCCACTTCTTAGTATGCAGTACTTTTTAGCAAGAGACTTCCCCTTTTCTTCTGGCTGAAGGCTTGTTTCAAATCCATTCCAAAATAAGAAAGAAGGCCATACCATATTCCTCCTCTTCATCAATTCTTGGATCAAAAGTTGGATAAGACCATGATGAGACAGTCTTCTAGCAATCTTGGTTGGATGGGCCTTCACCTGGTGTGCCATCTTTGCCAAAATCCTGTGTAAGTAAAAAGAAAAATTCAGTGGGCTTTGTTATAGCTGATTTCACCACTCCAGGTGAATCACACTTTGTATGGCCTTCCCTTGTCCCGCTGCAGACTCCTTAGACCCCATGGACCATTTTTTGTCCTTTGATGTTTCCTTGATCATCCCTAAAAACATGTGAAAAATGATACATGTGAATTTTAAACCTATAAGCGCGTATATACGTGGGTTTGACCACTAAAACCGCGTACATCAGGATGTGTGCATAATCCAAATCCTTTTGGATTTTTCCTTGACATGGATCTGACTCATTTGACTCTTGGCCTTCCCTATGCCTTGAGATCACTCAGATTCGACCTTTCATTACCCCTTTGAAAGCTATATAAGGAACCCCTTGGTACATTGAAGGTAATAAGAGAGAATTGAGAGCAAAGAAACTATAGTCCATTATTGCCAAAACTTATGCTTGAGTCTGCATCCCTTTGTCCCTTGGAGCACTAGTGTGTTCTTCCCAAGGTTGCCTTTTTCTTGTGAGATTTCAATTGAGAGATGGAGGATTGAGGTGGTGGAGGCCCAAGTGGGGGATTCAGTTTCTCTAGTTCGCAGACGTGCCGTCAGAGGTTGTATCTTGTAATCTCTGATTTATATTAATAGAAATATCTTTTCTTGTCCAATAATGTGTGTTTGAATGAATATTTTATCCATGGCATTATGTCAAATGCTTGTACATTATTGATTATATATGCTAGAATAGATATAACACCATGATATATAGAATTCTTGTATTGTTTACTTGTTGTTGAGGAAGTAATCTATCAATTCAAGCTGAAGATTGGAAAGCTCAACAGGGATCTACTTCAATTGTCTGGAATAAGGTACGAGGTCTAATCCTTTAGTGTTAGACATTTAATTTCTATTACATATTGGAAATGATTGATTTCTGGAGTCAAGTTGTCTGTTGTGGTACCCCAAGCCCTAGGAATTTCTCTCCGTAATAGGCTTCTCCCTGTGAAGTGGTTCATCAATTTAAAATGGTAAATCATAGTTCTATTGTATCTCCATTCACATGTTATGTAGAACACAATGGCCTTCAGCAGTTGCTGCCACCTTTCTTCTATCCAGGAGGATGGTACACTTTTCTTCCACACCACCTCCCTATGTTCAGGCTTCAGGTAAGATCTGAACTCTACATCTTTTGGTATGGTAGTCTTAAACCACTTCTCTCCTATGCTAGGGAGCTCAGTCACTTCAGTAATTAGGATTTCATCTATTAAGAATTCTTCTTTTCCTATGACTTCCTTTGAGCCATCGAAGGAGAGGGAAAATGCCTCAGCCACCTGCTAGTGTGAACCTTGGATCTTCTCACAAAACCTATAGCAACCAACATCCTTGAAAAATTGACAGACCTCTAGATCTGCCTCCAGGTAGCTGATGTCTCCCAACTCCTACCTGAGAGCAGGTCCTCCCTTATTGATCTTGTTGAATGCCACTCCTAGGTACCTGCAACAATAAATTCAAGTTCTGTTGGATAGTGTTTTAGCAGGCTGCTTCTCAGAGATGGCTTTCTGGTGGAGAGAAATGCTAAATTCGAGGGTGGGGTGTACTGAAGATTTGGCACTGATTATGAGAGCTTTATACTGCATGATTGATGTTGAGGTCATAGGGTGATGGCTTTAGTTGATCTTTTCGAGATCCCTTTCCCAACAATCATGTTAAAATCAACCCGGGATACTCAGTGGGATTTTTTGCAGTTTTATGGACAAATGGAGGGAGAAGGAGGGTTTCATCACATCAGTCCTTATCAATTTCAATAATGACCTCCTTAATCATTTCCTCATACAGTTTACGCAGCCTCCTGTCCTTTTGGTGGTTTATCACACCCTTTAATGATTGCTTCTTTGCTGACGGGCTCTGATTTGATAGATTTCTAACCGTTTCTCTTTTTTACCTTTTCAGTGGTTAACAGACTTCATGAATTTGTCTGCTAGCCACCAAAAACAAGGCTTTCGGTGGCTAATGAAATGCTGATTCTTTCGCCCAAGCCACCGAAACCGTTTTCCCAATGTCGTGGTGAGACTCAGCTTTCGACGGATAGTGGTCTCTCTGAAAATCCCTTTTAACCCCTGAAAACCTATCCTTTCAGTGGCTAATGAAACATTAGAGCTTTCGCCTAAGCCACCGAAACTACTTTTTCCCCAATGCATTTTTTCCTGCTTTCGGTGGTTAACGCCCTTCTTCAACTGTTCACTAAGCTGTCGAAAGAAACACTTTTAGGTGACTAATGAGTTTTTTGAAATCTTGCCTAAGCCATCGAAAGTGATTTTACCATTTACTCGATCGGGCCCACTTTCGGTGGTTAACCTTTATCCTACGTTAAACTGTTAGCTACTGAAACAAAGCCTTTTGGTGGCTAATGAGCTATTAAGAACCCCACCTAAGCCACCAAAAGCTAAACTTCCAATTTCTTCAACCATAGCACAAACAAAGACTTTCAATTTGTTAGTCATATTTAAATATTTCATGACATGACTTGAATTCCTCATACTATCAAAATAAATTTATTTTGGGAGATAACATCTGGCTCCTACTTGGGGATGGGAACCTCCCTATGAGGTCCCAAGAACCCTAGACCAAAATGCCTTTCCTTGAAAATAACTAAAAACTTAACACTATCATTTATTGTTCCATTGGGCATGGAGTTTATTCTGTAAGTAAAAACAACCTACTAACTACTAATTTACAATAACAAGGCCTTAGAGCCTCAAATAAAGTAAAGTTTTAGAAAAATACCATTAATTGGGCCATCAAACACCTCTTCCCCTTCCAGATTCTGCAATTTGAAGGTGTTATTCTTCTGTACCTAAGCTATCACAAAATGGCCAATCCACAAAGATTCAAGCTTTCCATGTTTTCCCTTGTCCTGCCTGACAGTATCCCACTTGAGGACCCAATCTCCAACCTGAAAGTTGTACACTTTTTCCCTTTTGTCAAACATGACCTTGATCCTCTGTTGATGGGTTTCTAATTTTCCTATCACTTGTTCCCTGACTTGCTGCAACTCCACCAAATCAATCATCCTCCTCAACATATCATTCGGTTCATCTTCCTCTTCCTGAAAGAATTTTTCCACTGACAGAATTAGCTGAATGGGAAAAATGGCCTCAGTACCATAAACTAATTTGAATGGAGAAGTACCTATAGATCTTTTTTTTTGTTACCCTATCATCCCATAAAGCAAATTTTAGCTTAGAATCCCAACTTTTATGATTTGTCTCCAATAGTTTTCTGATGATTCTGACTAGGCTTTTGTTGGATGACTCAGCCATGCCATTTCCTTGAGGATAATAGGATGTGGAATGCACCAGTTGAATGCCCATTGACTCACACATTCTAACCAATGCCTCGGATTTGAAAGCTGGTGCATTATCAATTACTATCCTTACTGGGAAGCCAAACCTGCTAAAGATATTCTCATATAAAAACTTCATGATGACCTGATGAGTGGCATTCTTGGTGGGTACTTCCTCTATCCACTTGGTAAAGTAGTCTGTGGCTACTAGGATCCATTTATGCTGCCCACTAGAACATGGATTTATTTCACCTATGAAATCCAGACCCCATTGTTGGAAAGGCCCATTCACTACAATAGGCCTAAGGGGCAAGGATTTGAGTTGCTGCTTCCCTATAAATATTTGGCACTAGTCACAGGCCCTTACAAAGGTACATACATCAGAAAAAAGGACTAGCCAATAGTACCCTACCGTTAGGATCTTGTGGGTTGCGGTCTTCCAATAATGATGGCCCCCACATGTGCTGGAATGAAGGTAATGCATGACCTAATCTGATTCTTCTTTATCTAGATATCTTAACAAAACCCCAGACAGATCTTTCTAGTACAGCAGTTTATCAACTATGCAAAATTTAACATACTTTAGTTTAAGATCTCGTGCTTGATTAGGAGTGAGACCAAGAGGAACTTCTAATTTCTGTAGAAAATGAATAATACTTGAGTACCACTCACATGAAGACAAGTTTTCAGCCACTGGTTGAATGCCATTCTAATCTTGAACTCCCTCTATTGCTACTACAGTTTTCAATTTTGATGAATTAACACAAGTGCATTTTATCCCCATTAGTTCACAGTTTTCTTTAGCCATGAGTTTGGATAGACCTAGTCCTTTTACTAGCTTAGTGGGCTTCACCTCTATATCAAACTCAATGAGCTTGGCAATCCACTTAGCTCTCTTTCCATAAATGTCTAGCTGAGTCAAAATATCCTTCACAGCAGCTGAAGGGACATAGGAAATAACTTTTACATGGAAAATGTAAATCCTGAAGGTCTTCAATGACTTTATGAGAGCATAATCCTGTTGCTCAATTGGATCATACTTCAGCTCAGCATCTCTCAAGGTTTTGCTGAAGAATGCAATTGGATGATCGAGACCCTCATCATCTTTTTGTAGCAACACAGCTGCCACTGTGTCATAGGATGCAAAGGAGAAGATATAAAAACTCTTGCTATAGTCCAGACTAATCAGGGTTGGGGCTTCCATGATAGCCTTCTTGATTTCTTCGAAATATCTTCTTTCCTGGTCAGTCCATTTTATTTATGCATCCTTTTTCAGCATGGATGTTATGTGCTTTACCAGCTCAGAGAAATTAGGGATGAACCTCTTAAGAAAGTTTATCTTACCCAAAAAGGACTGAATATCCCTTTTTGACCTCGGTATGGACAGCTTCTAGATTGCTTCCACCCTTACCGGATCAATTTGTACAACCTCAATTGAGACTATGTGACCTAGGAGTTTCCTCTCACTGAGTGAAAATTGAGACTTCTTAGGGTTGAGTGATATTCCAAACCTCTTGCACTTCAGAAATACCCTCCTCAAGTGCTGCAAATGGTCATGATGGCTGTGAGAGTAAATAGTCAGGTCATCCAAGTATATAAGCACAAATTTATCTTTCAACCCTACAAAAGATAATTCCATGGCTCTCTGAAAAGTAGCCCCATCATTCATCAGCACAAATGGCATTTTAGCATACATGAAAGTGGCCTAGGGGGTGGTGAAGGCAGTCTTCTCTTGGTCATCAGGGTGCACAACAACATGGTTGTATCCAAAGAAGGCATCAAGAAATGACATGACACTAGCCCCTGAGACTCTTTGCAGCAGGTGCTCCATCTTGGGTAGTGGATAGTTGTCTTTTTTGGAGCATTTGTTCAGGTTTCTAAAATCCACACACAACTTGATTTCCCCATTCTTCTTCCTTACCACCACTAAGTTTACAATCCACTTGGAATACCTGAGGGGGATTATGATTTTGGCTTTTTTGAGGAGCTTGTGGATTTCTTTTTAAATTACAAGTAGTAGGAGAGGACTGATGGATCTCAGCTTCTATTTGAAAGGGATGGTGTCCTTCTCAAAAGGGATCCTGTGCTTGATGATATTAGTGTCATAGGTTTTCAGGTCACTATACTTCCAAGCAAAGATATCAGCAAATTCTTTTATCAGGCTGCAAAATTTGGACCTCTGATCAGCAGTCAACTTAGTGGACAGATTTATTAGTTTTGGATGGCTTGGGCTACCTATGTTTTGCTCTTGGACAACAAGGTCTTGCTCCTTTTTGGCAGGCTTGAAAGGGATGTCATTATGATAAAAAATATCTTCCAGAGGTACTAGACCCGGAGGTATATAATTACTGGGTTATTAGGCAATATTATGATCAACAACTTTATCTTTCAACTTGAGCTATTGGGATTCCTCCATGTTTAGGTTTTCCTGATCTATATGTATATCAGAGAATTCATCTACTAGCTGAAGGAATTTACTAAGCTCATCATCATTCTCAAACACATTCCAAAATTTTACATTATCTGGCAGGGAAGGTCTGTACTTGACCTGAACATCATAACTGAGCTTAGGAGGTAAAGGAGGAATAAATAGACTTGCAGAGACAACCAAGGAATCATCTAGGTGATTCAAATCCCTAGGTATATATGACATTTCGAAAAACATAAAGGAGTCTCTGAGTTTCCATACCTCGTCCCTGTAGTCCTTTAGTCTGACATTTTTTGCATGAAAAGTCTTGATGACCTACTGGATAATAAGGTCTGCATCTCCAAATATTCTCATGCACATGATCCCCATTTCCTTGGCAGCTTTAAATCCTAGCAGCAAGGATTCATATTCTGCTATATTGTTAGTGGTTTTAATGTCAAGCTTATAAGATAGATGAATATTCTCTTTGGATGGAGAGATCAATACTACACCTGCACCTGCTGAGCTTTGAGTTCTAGCCCCATCAAAATACATGTTATAGACTATTGTGGTCACTTCTTTGGGCTACTAACAGGTGGGCTTGGTAAGCTGGACTGGTGTTTGCTGAGAATCATCTATTTGAAGAATGCATGACCCAAAATCAGTATCCACTTCATAGATGGGGTGGTTCACTGAATTCCTTTCATTGCTTATGGTGTAGGCAAGCTCATTCTCTCTATAAAGCCTCTTGGTCTCCACTCCAAACATGGGGATTGTGGCATATGTAAGGTCCATCTGAAGGGTGCCACCTAGCCTTTTACTCCATGATCGAGACAACAAGGGACCAAATTTGGGAGGAATATCAACCACTACAATGTCCATCATGATGCTTTTTGAAGGTAGCTGAGATAGGTTTACAACAAGGTCTTTGATGAGGCCCAAGCACTTGACATTTCTGGAGTCAAAGGAGAACAAATCATGGTAGGGCTTTGTAATGTTGAGACCAAGCTCATCCATCACAGCTTTTGGCATTAGGTTATGAGAAGCTCCTGAGTCCAGTGGATATTTATGAAGGACTTTATCATGGATATTCAAGGATATGTAGAAAGGTGGGCATGAATCCTTTAGGTCTTCAATCATAGGGCCTAGGGTTACAATAGGTTTATCATCTTGCATATTTACAAAGTCAGTATCAATATGTATCTTTGGCTGAAGAGAATTCAGTATGGAAAATTTGAATGCATAATTTTTCATTTGCTCGATTAATGGGAAAGGGATCTTCAATTTCTGAGTCTCTAACTCAAGGTTGAAAGAATAATGTAGTCTATCAGGAAACCTTACCTCATGTACTGGAGCTTTGAGTTGGACATGGTTAGGGCTTGATGAAGGTGTTGGTTTTTGTAATGGTTTGGAAATGACAGCCATTTTCTTTGGTAAAATAGTAGCCTTTTTAGCTGGTGCAGTACGTTGTTTGACAGGGACAACATTCTTCTTAAGAGGAGCAACTAGCCTGGACCTCATATTGTACCCTCCTTGATCATCAACCTGATATACTGCTTCTTCACTAATCTGCTCATCAATTAGGGCTTCCTCATATTCTGCCTGTGTCAGAAAAGAATAGTCCACTTCATCTTCCATGCAGTGGATGTTGTCTTCAACCTCTCCTTCTTCCTCAATGAATTTTGGCTCTTCTTCTAGTACAACATTCTGAAAATGAGCTTTGATTCTCTTATCTTCCCCTTCATTCCTTTCCCTTCTGAGGATCCGAACCGGGGGGTTTCCCCTACTATAAGGGACAAAATTAGGGTTTTGGGGAACAAAATCACTTGGCCCTTTACCTCTCATAGGTATCTGTCCTCGGTCCTTTAGCTTAGACATTTCAATAGTCAAGTTATCTAACAGTTTGGTCATTTTGTCAAACTTGTTCTCTGATGAAGAAGCCCCAAGAGGGTCTGCTGGCTGCTTCTTCCTGTCTATCTTTCTTTTGACCTTCTGAGATGCCATAATGTTAGATTCTACCTCTAGGGAATCATCCTACATGAGTGATAAGGAGGCAGACCTCCTTTCTTTGAGAAGCAGGAAGAAATCAGATTCAAAAAAATTTGCACAAGTTATCCTGGCTGAGGTATCAGTGGGCTTGATTTCAATGGGGATCTTGCTGTACATATTGTTGAACCTCTTGGCGAAGTTGGAGATAGACTCCCCATTCTCTCTTTTCAAGTTGCTAAACTATGTGATATAATAGAGGTCGTATCTCCTCTCTCCCTAATACTTTAGAAAGATGTCATCTAGGGCTTCAATGCCTGCTACTGATCCAGCATGCAGTTCTTTGAACCATTCCTATCCTAACCATCTAGGCTTTGTACAAAAACCCTAGTCCACACATCTTCCTGCTCTATATTAATGCTCTCAACATAATTGTAAAATGCCTCTAAATGTTCTTTAGCTCTGAAATATCCCTCTCCTATGAACTTAGGCATGTACTTGAGGTAGTCTCCAGTGGGCATGGCCGAGAGAGGGTTAGGAAAATTTAGGGGGGCATACCTAGCTACCAAGATCCTTTCCATTTTGGTCAATTGAGGGGCAGCCATATTGGAAATGGGTATGGAAAGGGTGGAGGAAGGTAGTACTGATGTAGGTAGTAGCTGAGAAGGTGGTGGTGGTAAACTTATCCCAATGGAGTCACCAGGTATTGGATCTTCACAAGAAGCAGTGCTTGAAGATGCCCAAACCCTTAAATTTTCTGATGTATTTATAGATTCCTAAGAATTAATTTTTTCAGTAGAAGAAATAATAGCAGAAATATTTCTTGAAATACCTGATGTAGCTTCCTTTGCAGCACTGCTGGTCTGCCTTAGTGAAGCCTTAGCTCTTCTCAGAATCTCTTCTGGATTTGAAACCAGTGTTACTAGTGGCCCTTAAGGGTTTTCTCTGGTACTTGGTCTTCTTGAAGCCACCTTATTTCAATGGATTCACCTATTATATGTTGATGTATTTGTAATTTTGAAATGTATTCACTTGTATATCTTATGTATTGTACCCCAATGTTTATTTCGGGAAGTATCTATAATGTAATTGATTCATGTCATGCCCCAATGTTCTAATCGGGAGATTCAATAATGTAACAAGTCATGTAAAGTCATTGAGGTTAACCCTCCATTGTAAGTTGGGGCAATAGTCCCCACAGTTGTGTCAAGGTTAACCCTCCTTGTTGATCGAAGGGCAAAGTCCCCACAGTTGTGGGGAACTAGGGTTATTAAACTCTCCTAGAGATGTCGGCTCTAGTAAGAATTTTTTAAGTGGGGATGGCATGTTAAAGTGGACATCAAGTGAACGAAAGAATATAAATAGAGAGTGAGCCTCTCTATTTATCACACACACACTCACTCATTAGGGCACATGAGTGAGAGAGGAGAAGCTCTCTCAAGTGTGAGAGAGAGAACAAGCTGTGGAGATCATCTTTTCTGTTTTCAGGTTCTACTGTTGCCATTGGTACTCATTCTATCTCTAAGGAAGTTGTGGGGTTTTATCCTTTATGAAAATTGCGAGGTTTTTATCCTTTATGGTTTCCCAGAGAAAAATTCTTTGTCTCTTGTCTCTTCTGTTTATTGTTGTGCATGTTATTCTCTGAGTTAAAGATCCTAAGATAATGCTAGCTTGAATGATAAAAATCTAACATGGTATCAAAGCTAACATGAGAAGAAGAAATTGTGCAGCTACAGAAGCTAGGGGTTCTTACTTTTTGGGTCGCTCTCCACAATCCATCAGCAAACATATACTAGGCCGACTCTCCATTGAAGGGTGCATCTTTCTGTCGAAGTGAAATTTGATTCCAGACATTTTAGTTTTTGATGCGGGAAATTAGGGCTTCTTACAGAAGAAGAATTTTTGAGTGAACCCGATATAGGATTTCTCTCCTCATCAAAATCGAAGTTTAGATACCTGGATCAATATTTTTGGTTGAGTGAAACTTCGAGAAGGTCAAACCCTAGTTTGACCCCAGGCTGGAAAAACCCTAAAATACTAAAACTGATAAGTTTTTGTACATTCGCTATATATCGGGATTGGAGAAGGATGAGGAGCTAAAAATTTCACAAGTCGAATTTAAAATCTTGATTTATCGGGTATCCAAAATTCAGCCTCATATTCTCTATATTATAGGATATATTATTCCTCCAATTTAGGGTTCCAGCCTCTTCCAGGATTCATCCCTAAACAGGACACCTGGGAAGAATTTCTATATCTCGGGATACAAAGGTCCAAATGAAATTTTTGAACATGTTCCAGAAAGGGTACAAACTTTAATTTCTGTGTTCCAAGTTTGACCTAGAAGATGAAACAGTGACATGTGGTAGTCGGTACAACTTCACTATGCTGAACAGTCCTGAAACAGGTCACCTTGGGAAAACGATCATAAGTCACAATTGGTGAAACCCATTCTGATGAAACTGATGGTGTTGGAACAGGGACATGTAAGGATACCTCAATGCGAATTTTTTGATATAGAGGAGTAGTAATTTCAGAGATACCATAGAAAAAGTATCAGGCATTCCTGCATAATAAATTGGTAAACTAGGGCTTCCTGTTCAGGGAGCTTCCCTCCACTGTTTTCAGAAAAAGAGTACATTGGCCAGCTCACCTTGAAGAGATCTGTCTTTCTATCCAATAAGATCTGAAAGATTCCAAGTTTTGAAAATTAGGGTTTCTCTGACATGTTATCACTCCAAGAAACTCCTCTAGGTTGTAGCTCGAAGATGCCTGGTAACTTAAACTGTTTTTTGGGTTTTAGATATGGATCAAGCCGGATAACCACTCTCAATACATGCATGAGGCTTACTCAATCACAAGGATTTTAGTTACAACTTGTTCAGTAGTTTAACGAAAGGTGCTGGAATGGAGAACTCACCCAACTAGCAGACTTACACACATAACACATGCATACAAATGGCTAAACCTGACAAGGATGGTACTAATCAATCAAATCGCATAAAATTTACCAATAAGTTGACAGCTATTGGCTTTTAATCAACTTGAAATCACCTAAATGCACATTTAGGATTAAGTACAGTAATGATAAAGAAGATGGTTGAACAAATCACAACAAAAGAGCTTGTATTATGAATAAACCAAATGAGACGCTTGCTAATAGGATGGGCTTACAAATCCCTGGAATCGAACCTTTATTAATCAAAAAATCATGGGCTTTATAGCCTCTTACAAAAATTACAGATCCTGAAAATCTGATCTGTTTACACAAAAAAAAATTTGAAAGTAATAGTTTTTCCAGATTAGGGCTTCAAGCCCTTGCTAACTGTTTATTAATCTACTGTGAATATCTAGTTCATTGAGTGGTCTTTTAATGACTAAAGTAGTAGCTGACAACCACCACTAATGGTATTCTATGGAATTTCCATCAACAACCAGTGTATCGACGTTCAACTGAAGTGCTTTTCGTTGATTCTCTCGCTCGATTTTTACTTTGTCACCAATTGAAAGATTTGTCTTCTGTTTCCTCAATGCCTCAAGTCTGAATGCTTACCATAGCTTCGGTGCTCCAAGTCCCATTTTTTCTGCAGCTTATAGCCTTACCACCCCATCACCGATCGGAGGCTTTTTCTTTTAGCTCATCCGCGCTTTGAATCTATATGATACCGTTCTCCATCATTAGCTCATTGGCAATCAGGAACTGTGATGGATAGTGCATCGGGACCTTCTTCATGGACGCTGCCACAGTTTTGGAGGTGAAACTAACTAAATTCACCGATCTGTAGTTCTCATCTCTCTCTATCGCCGATGAATTCCCATTGCTATGCTATCAGAATGATTTTCAATTGATCAATCAAAAGCCTTGTCCATCGCCTCATCGACACCGTGGAGTTGCATGGCTTTATCTCACCCGTCTGTAGCTCGTAGAATCATCGATCGCCGATGAGCCTATGTTGTCTTGGAACCCATAGTCTATTGGTTTCCCATCATTTCGGCACCCTTGTGGACTATTGTGTCGACAATTAGTGATTCCATGTTTCGACGCCAACACTGCGGAAATCTTTAGCTTTAACTCACCACTACTTTGTCTTTAGTTCTTTCGATAGTCGAAGAGTTTATCTATTGTCGTGCTATCAAAATGATCCTTATCATCGACCGAAAGCCATAGTCTTTTTTCCTTCCGCAATTGCGGCTCTTTAGTAGACTAACTCACCGATGGTTTATGTTTTCAAGCTTTGGTGCATAGTCTTTAGTTCCTTTGATCGCCGAAATTTTCATCTGATCGCGGAGGCTTCATTCTGTTCTTTTTTTGCTGTTGTGGCTCTTTACTAGACTAACTCGTCGACGATTAGTCTATATGTCTTCCGATCGTTGATGATCTTTTTTTGTCGCGCTATTGGAATGTTGTGAGCTTCATCGATATGTATTCCTTATGTTTCCCGCCATTGCGGCTCCCCATTGAACTATCTTGCCGACGGCTAGTGATTCCACATTCTAACACCGAAGTTTTTATACGCTCGTGGTCCCCTGGTTTGTATATCTTCCACTCTTTCATTTCCTTAGAGAACTATTTTGCCGATGACCTTAGTGTTTTCAAATCTCGAACTACTTTCATCGCTGTCGGAGGTGAGTAGGAGTTTCCATCAGAGCCTTTAATCATTCTCTTATCCGCAGCTGCGGTGCTGTAGTGCACTAGGACTCCGCAACGTCGGCGCAATAGAGGACTATACCTCTAATCCCTTATTTAAAATTGTTCCACAGGCGTTAAAAGTTTTAGCGATCTATTTATTTGCCGAAAAGGTTCTCCATAACTAACTCATCGGCGATCGGGAGCTGTAGTAAATAATGCATTGAAACTTTTAATCATTGTTTTCTCCGTCGTTGCAGCTCCTTAGTGGACTATTTTGTCGCTACATTGTTCTTAGTCTTTTCTACTTCCAAAGAGTTCATCTATTGATTGATCAGAATGATCCTTGTCATCTATCAGAAGCTGTAGTATTTCTTCCTTCCGTAGTGAACTATTTTATCGTCGGTTAGTCTTTATCACCTTTGACGCCGAAGTTTCCATCTACTCGCGGAACACGCAGTCTGTATTTCCTGTGCAGTTGTAGCTCACTTGGGAACTAACTCTCCAATATGTTAAAGTTTTCAATTCCCGAACTGATTTTGTCAGTGATCAGAACTCAAAACCTCTCTCCATCAGAACTCTCATTCTGTATTTCCTCCGCAGTTGCGACTCAATTGGGAACTAGCTCACTGATCTGTAGTCTTCACAGCTTCCGATTACTGTTTGAAAAACATTTAGATGGTGTAATAAGATTCAGCAATACGCTTATCTACCAAATGGTTCTTCCTCCTGCTATTTATCTTCCATATTCTTGTGGCTACTGAGATGTTTTGATCCTCACCCAAGCCACCGAAGCCACAACTTTGTGAAATTTGCATAAAAAATAGAGGCTTTCAAAACTGTTAGTGATATTCATATCCTTCATTGCATGATCTAAATTCTTCATACTATCAAAAATAAATTCATTTTATTTTGGGAAATAACATCTGGCTCCTACTCAAGGATGGGAACCTACGTGTGAGGTCCCAAGAACCCGAGACCAAAGTGCCTTTCCCTAAAAGCAAACTAAGTAACTTAACACTATTCTTTATTATTCCATTGGGCATGGAGTCTTATTCTAAAAGCAAAACAACCTACTATCTAATAATTTACAATAATAAGGCCTCAGAACCTTAAATAAAATAGAGTTTTAGGAACCGCCCATTTATTGGGCCATTGAATACCTCTTCTGTTAGTTGGAATATTTCACCTCCTACGGATAGCAAGGTGTTCCACCGGTATAAATGGTTCAGATCCAGAACAAATACAGGACATAGGTTGAAGACTCTTCCTAGACATTGTAGATATCTAGAATACAAGGCTTTGACAGTTCACCTATGTACCTGCAAAAAAGATCAACACAAAACGAATCAAAGCAACCGGAATATGATCTACTAATCTATGCTAGTGACTAAGGAATCTAGCAACATATATATGCGGAATCACAACAACAACATCATATGTGGGATAGAAATCAACTTGCATTAGAAATATGAAGAATTTTACAACCAAGCCTTAGTGTTGACATGCATCTCCATGAAACCAACTCTTCATCCCCAAAAGCTCCGACTCTAGCTCTCTATGCTCTCTCCAAATGATCTTGGGCCAAGAATCAATTAAACAACATAACAATACCTTGAAATGTTCTCCCCTCAACCATGGCTATGAGCTCATATTTATAGGGATTTAATGGATAGAGATGGTTGAGAAATTAGTGGGTGAGGTGGCCTCTAAGATCCTAGGATGAGGGATCTCGAGATTAACCAACCCACAATAGAAGGGATAAGGCAGTACACGAGGCTTATCATCTAGAAGCCTCGAGAAAATTCTCTTTTTCCCTTTTTACCCAGGGTACCGTGCTTCTCCTTCTATGACAGAGACGGTTCTGGTAATAACCACATATGGACCAAGGGCAATCGGTGGTGGCACCGCTTGTGGACAACCTATGAAAGGTGGTGTGAGCAGGGGTACCTCTCTTGGATAAAGGGGCATGCGCGGTGCTGGGAATTTGTATGACGGATTGATGAAAAACCATTTAGTTTCCACTCCAGAAGCTAGGATTCAGGGCAAGTAGGTATGTCAAATGTCTTATCACATGATGGTGACACAATTTTGGTATAACAGGATGCCCCCCAAAGCATGAGTCTTAGAGTGATACGATAAATGAGAGATTTGAGAACAAGTCGTCACCAGGAGATGAAAATGTTGGCTCGATCAGAGTATGCAGTCAAGTAGGCATCTATAGTACATCAGAATGTTTACTCATAGACACAAGTAACCAAACTCATAGCTGCAGACCAATACAAGGCAGATCCATGAGTGGAATAAACAAGCATGGCTACTAGAATATAGTGTAGATCCATGTGATAGAGGACTCAAACTTGGACATAGCTACTAGACATACAAAGTATATCTATGTCATACATATGCAAATTTTAGCATAGCCACAACCATACAAATGTGGATCAATGCTAGATATACAAAACTCCATCGCAACCTGGGGAAAAAGCAATGAGCGCTTTTAAACAAATGCCCAGAGTCTTCATCTCGTCTTCCACAAAGTATGATTCTATCCATGTGATTACAATTATCTGAAGTCAAACATGGTAGAAACCACTTGAGTACCAGCTAATGATGTGAACCGTTAACAAGTGCGAGGGAGATCACCATTAATGTCAATGACTCCCAAGGTAACCTAGTACAATCTACTGAGTGCGAATAGATGTCCTGATGTCGAACACCTAGTTGATTCTATCGATCAAAGTTCAATGATGTGAACCTATGTTGAGAGCGATGGAATCTGTCATTAAGGCATACAGATCTCAAGGTACTAACCATTGTTTCTAAGACTATTTCCCGGATGATGAGCTGATGTCGACGGGAATAGTCTCGTCGAAGGAGGGCCATGATGAGTCCCGCATCGATGACACGTAACTCGGAACATAGTTCTGGAATGATGTGAATGTAGTAACCATAAGACTGACTCAAAGATACTGGCACAAAGACTGTGTAGACTGCAGAGGTAAAACTTCCTCAGATCTCCTTTGAACATCAGGCGGCATAACAAAATGACTTGGCAGCATGACTAGACAGGACAGATACACAATGCAACAGTGGACAATGCATTCTTTTGAAAGAATCAAAGGATTGACATGAATCATGAAAGTGGAACATCACAGAGATTAGCTGAATACCCAATTGACTGACATGATTATGCAGACAAGTGCCATGTTCAATGGTAACGACAAATGACTGCCATTATTTAAAAAATGATTCCCTTCCCATTTTCCCCATCATGATCGATGAGTGCATCTTTTTGGTTTTACGAGTTTAAAGAGGGTAACAAACACTCGATATAGCTTATCAGAAGAGAAGTCCAGTCTCATATGTTTTATGAACCTGAGAGCGGAGGGGTTCATTCCCAAAACAGGTCTCTCAATGTTTAATTTAACGAGTCCACTAAAAAAAAACTCAGTATCATTCATGTTTAGAGAGTTTGAATGAATACAGAAGAAAACGTTTGAATGAATATAGAAGAAAACTCCATGGGGGTTATTTTTTTTATGATTTAGTCTCTAAGGCCCGAAAAAGTGTAAAATAATACCTTAAAGAACTCTTCCAACCATGATTGGCTGGAGTGATCCTTTTTCGTAAATAGTCCTATATGAACCGAAAAAGAGATAACCTACCTTCGGACGGATGACTCTTCAAATACTTTAACGAGCGTGAAGAAGACAAGATCACTCGACAATATTTTCATATTTAGGGAGCCTAAAAAATGTTTAAAGAGAACTCCATTAACCTTTTTCATGTTTGAATCTAGAGCATGAAAAAGTAATAAACTAATCTCAAACCAAATTTCATGTTTTAACCAGAGCACAAAAAATGAAAAGTAAGCTCAACACCGTCTTACTATTTTTAACGATCTCGAAGATTAGTTGAAAGAATGCTTGAAGATTGGTTTCATTTTTATGAGAGCTCAAAACCAATGGGTAAACTATGCTTGAAAAATCCCATTAACATGGTACACAGAGGTTGGAATCTTGCCCCCGGCATGATTACTAGCGAAGCTTATCCCTATCATGGTTGCTAGTGGCTCGACATGCCGCCAAACTTTGTTTCATTTGATGATTCTTCTTCCATACCCAACCTAAAAATGGTTACTAATGTGAAAATGTTCACCAGGGGGGTAGGAAGAACAGGAATCAGGAAGGTAGAAAGAAGGTTCAAGTTATAACACTAAAGTGAAGTCTCGAATCAAGGGAAGGGGATCTGTTTCAATTTTACACAAGCTTGAAACAGAAGGTAACTATGCTTGTAACATGGTTTCATTTTTATGCAAGCTTGAAACCAAAAGGTAAACTATGTTTAAGCAGATCCATTTCATTTTTTAACGAGCTTGACACAGAATGGGAACTTTGCTCAGGGAAAACTGACATGATGGTCAGAACCTGACATGATGGTCAGGTGCTATTTCATTTTTTAACAAGCATGACATAGAATGGGAACTTTGCTCAAGACATGCTTTCATTTTTATGCAAGATTGAAACCAAAAGTGTAAACTATGCTTAAGGAGTGGTTTTATTTTTTAATGAGCTTGAAACCGAAATTAAACTATGCTCTAGACATGGTTTTATTTTTATGCAAGCTTGAAACCAAAAGCGTAAACTATGAGTAAGGAATGGTTTTATTTTTTAACAAGCTTAAAACCAAAAGTAAACTATGCTCTAAAACCTGCTCCTACCCAACATGATATCTAGAGGTTGGTAGGTTACCCCCATTTCATAAAAGCTAGTGGCTTAGCTCCATTATGATGTCCATAGACTAGAGCCATGCCCCCCCCATTTTACCTATGATGAAAAGAAGCTAACTAGAAGAAAGGGAAGGAACCAAAAGAACATGCGGCACATTTAGGGTAGTTTGATTACTAGGAGTAATGCGATGGTTAGGTGTAACAAAAGAAAGCTGATCAATGGTCACAATCTTCCCATAATGGGGAAAATGCATAACTCTAAAGAGTGTGGACACAACAGCCTTCATGGCATAAACATAATCACATCCAAGGAGCAGATTAAAATCAAAAGGACCTTGGACCACCATAACATCAATCTAGACAGTTTTCCCTCCTAATGTAATAGGAAAATAAGGAAGGGTCCCTAAAGGTGCAGTAGGTCTTCGATTATCTGATCAGTGGAATATTTCACCTCTTGCAAATAGCAAGGTGTTCCACCGGTCTGAATGGTTCAGATCCAGAACAAATAGAGGAAAGAGGTTGAAGACTCTCCCTAGACACTATAGATATCTAGAATACAAGGCTTTGACAGTTCACTTGTGTACCTGCAAAAAATCTCAACACGAAACGAATCAAAGCAACCCGAATATGATCTACTAAACTATGCTTGTGACTAAGGCATCTAGCAACATATATATGTGAAATCACAACAACACCATCATATGTGGGACAAAAATCAACTTGCATTAGAAATATGAAGAACTTTACAACCAAGCCTTAGTGTTGACATGCATCTCCATGAAACCATCTCTTCATCCCCAAAAGCTCCAACTCTAGCTCTCTATGCTCCCTCCAAATGATCTTGGGCCAAGAATCAATCCAACAGCATAACAATACCTTCAAATGTTCTCCCCTCAACCATGGCTATGAGCTCATATTTATAGGGCTTTAATGCATAGAGATGGTTGAGAAATTAGTGGGTGAGGTGCCCTCTAAGATCCTAGGATGAGGGATATTGAGCTCAACCAACCCACAACAGTAGGGATAAGGTAGTACATGAGGTTGATCATCTAGAAGCCTCAAGAAACTTCTCTTTTTCCATTTTTACCTAGGGTACCGCGCTTCTCCTTCTATGACAGAACGGTTCTGGTAATAACTACCTATGGACCAAGGGCAATGGGCAGTGGCAGCGCTTGTGGACAACCTATGAAAGGCGATGTGAGCAGGCGTAATACTCCTGGATAAAGGGTCATGTGCGGTGCTGGGAATTTATATGATAGATTGATGAAAAAATATTTAGTTTCCACTCCAGAAGCTGGGATTCATGGAAAGTAGGTATGTCAAATGTCTTATCACATGATGGTGACATGATTTTGGTATAACAGGATGCCCCCCAAAGCATGAGTCTTAGAGTGATACAATAAACGAGAGCTTTGAGAACAAGTCATCGCCAGGAGATGAAAATGTTGGCTCGATCGGAGTATGCAGTCAAGTAGGAATCTATAGTACATTAGTATGTTGACTCATAGACACAAGTAACCAAACTCATAGCTACAGACCAATACAAGGTAGATCCCTGAGTGGAATAAACAAGCATGGCTACTAGAATACAGCATAGATCCATGTGATATAGGACTCAAACTTCGACATAGCTACCAGACATACAACGTAGATCTATGTCATACCGACGCAAATTTGAGCATAGCCATGACCATACAAATGTGGATCCATGCTAGATATACAAAACTCCATTGCAACCTGGGGAAAAAGCAATGAGCGCTTTTAAACAAATGCCCAGGGTCTTCGTCTCATCTTCCACAAAGTACGATTCTATCCATGTGATTACAATGATCTGAAGTCGAACATGGTAGAAACCACTTGATTACCGACCAATGATGTGAACCATTAACAAGTGCAAGGGAGATCACCATTAATGTCAATGATTCCCAAGGTACCCTAGTACAATCTACTGAGTGTGAATAGATGTCCTAATTTCGAACACCCAGTTGATTCTATCGATCAAAGGTCAATGATATGAACCTATGTTGAGAGCGATAGAATCTGTCATTAAGGCATACAGATCTCAAGGCACTAACCATTGTTTCTAAGACTATTTCCCGGATGATGAGCTGATGTCGAAGGGAATAGTCTCATTGAAGGAGGGCCATGATGAGTCCCACATCGACGACACGAAACTCAGAACATAGTTTTGGAATGATGTGAATGTAGCAACTATATGACTGACTCAAAGATACTGACACAAAGACTATGTAGACCGCAGAGGTAAAACTTCTTCAGATCTCCTCTGAACATCGAACGGCACAACAAAATGACTTGGCAGCATGACTAGATAGGACAGATACACAATGCGACAGTGGACAATGCATTCTTTTGAAGTACTCAAAGGATTGACATGACTCATGAAAGTGGATCATCACAGAGATCAGCTAAATACCCAATTGAATGACATGATTGTGTAGATAAGTGCCATGTTCAAAGGTAATGACAAACAACTGCCATTATTTACAAAATGATTCCCTTCCCATTTTCCCCATCATGATCGATGAGTGACTCTTTTCAGTTTTATGAGTTCAAAAAGGGTAACAAATACTCGATATAGCTTGTTAGAAGACAAGTCCAGTCTCATATGTTTTACGAACCTGAGAGAGGAGGGGTTCGTTCCCGAAACGAGTCTCTCAATGTTTAATTTGACGAGTCCAACGAAAGAAAACTCGGTATCGTTCATGTTTAGAGATTCTAAACGAATATAGAAGAAAACTCCATGGGGGTTCTTTTTTGTATGATTTAGTCTCTAAGGCCTGAAAAAGTGTAAAATCATACCTTAGAGAACTGTTCCAGTCAGGATTGGTTGGAGTGATCCTTTTTTGTAAATAGTCCTATCCAAACCGAAAAAGAGATAACCTACCGTCGGAAAGACGACTCTTCAAATACTTTAACAAGCGTGAAGAAGACAAGATCGCTCGACAATCTTTTCGTATTTAGGGAGCTTGAAAAGGGTTTAAAGAGAACTCCATTAACCTTTTTCATGTTTGAATCCAGAGCATGAAAAATTAATAAACTAAGCTCAAACCAAATCATGGTAGTTGTTTGTCGTTGCCTTTGAACATGGCATTTGTCTGCATAATCATGTCAGTCAATTGGGTATTTAGCTTATCTCTGTGACGATCCACTTTCATGAGTCATGTCAATCCTTTGAGTCTTTCAAAAGAATGAATTGTCAACTATCACATTGTGTATCTATCCTGTCTAGTCATACTTCCAAGTCATTTTGTCATTCCACCCAATGTTCAAAGGAGATCTGAAGAAGTTTTAACTCTGCGGTCTACACAATCTTTGTGTCAGTAATATGGTTACTACATTCACATCATTATAGAACTATGTTCCAAGTTTTTTGTTGTCGATGTGGGACTCATCATTGGCCTCCTTCGACACAAATATTCTCGTTGACATCAGCTCATCATCCGGGAAATAGTCCTAGAAACAATATTTAGTACCTTGAGATCCGTATGCCTTAATGAAAAATTCTCTTACTCTCGACATGTCAAACTATGTTGAGATTTGTTACTACATTAACCCCATCATGATCATTTTCACCTTGTTAGCTTTGTTAGAGATGTGAAGGATTTTGGTAGGGAATCATTTTCACATTGCTGTCCCAGGGGATTGATTCTTGGCCGAATCAAACAAATGCCTAGGGTCTTTGTCTCATCTTCCACAAAGTATGATTCTATCCATGTGATTACAATGATTTGAAGTCGAACATGGTAGAAACCACTTGATTACTAGCCAATGATGTGAACTGTTAACAAGTGCGAGGGAGATCACCATTAATGTCAATGATTCCCAAGGTACCCTAGTACAATCTACCGAGTGCAAATAGATGTCTTGATGTCGAACACCCAGTCGATTCTATCAATCAAAGGTCAATGATGTGAACCTATGTCGAGAACAAGAGAATCTATCATTAAGGCATACAGATCTCAAGGTACTAAATATTGTTGCTACGACTATTTCCCGGATGATGAGCAGATGTCAATGGGAATAGTCTCGTCGAAGGAGGGCCATGATGACTCCCACATCGACGACATGAAACTCGAAACATAGTTCTGGAATGATGTGAATGTAGTAACCATATGACTGACTCAAAGATACTGACACAAAGACTATGTAGACCGTAGAGGTAAAACTTCTTCATATCTCCTTTGAACATCGAGTGACACGACAAAATGACTTGGCAGCATGACTAGACAGGACAAATACACAATGCAGCAGTGGAGAATGCATTATTTTGAAAGAATCAAAGGATTGACATGGCTCATGAAAGTGGATCATCATGGATATAGCATGATTTCTAGCGAAACTTACCCCTAGCATGGTTGCTAGCGGCTCAACATGCCCCTAAGATTCATTTCATTTGATGATTCTTCTTCCATACCCAACCTAAAAACCTGGTTACTAATGTGAAAATGTTCACGAGCGGGGTAGGAAGAATGAGAATCAGGAAGGTAGAAAGAAGGTTCAAGTTCTAACACTAAAGTGAAGACTCGAATCAAGGGAAGGGGATATGTTTCATTTTTACACAAGCTTGAAACAGAAGGTAACTATGCTTGTAACATGGTTTCATTTTTATGCAAGATTGAAAACAAAAGGTAAACTATGCTTAAGGAGACCCATTTCATTTTCTAATGAGCTTGACACAGAATGGGAACTTTGCTCAGGGAAAACTGACATGATGGTCAAAACCTAACATGATGGTCAAATGCTATTTCATTTTTTAATGAGCTTGACATAGAATGGGAACTTTGCTTAGGACATGGTTTCATTTTTATGCAATATTGAAACAAAAAGCATAAACTATGCTCAAGGAGAGGTTTTATTTTTTAATGATATTGAAACCAAATTTAAACTATGCTCTAGACATGGTTTCATTTTTATGCAAGCTTGAAACCAAAAGCGTAAACTATGCTTAAGGAGTGGTTTTATTTTTTAACGAGCTTGAAATCATAGGGTAAACTATGCTCCCAACATGGTTTCATTTTTATGCAAGCTTGAAACCAAAAGCATAAAATATGATTAAGGAGTGGTTTTAGTTTTTAACGAGCTTGAAACCATAGGGTAAACTATTCTCTCAACATGGTTTCATTTTTATGCAAGCTTGAAACCAAAAGCGTAAACTATGCTTAAGGAGTGGTTTTATTTTTTAACAAGCTTGAAACCATAGGATAAACTATGCTCTCAACATGGTTTCATTTTTATGCAAGCTTGAAACCAAAAGCGTAAACTATGCTCTACAAACCTGCTCCGACCCAACATGATATCCAGAGGTTGGTATGTTGCCCCCATTACCTAAAAGCTAACGAATTAACTCCAGTATGAAGTCCAGAGACTAGAGCCATGCCCCCCATTTTACCAATGATGGGAAGAAGCTAACTAGAATAAGGGGAAGGAACCACAAGAAGATGCGGCACATTCAAGGCAGTCTGATAATTAGGATTAATGCGATGGTCAAGTGTAACAAAAGAAAGCTGATTAATGGTCATAATATTCCCATCATGGGGAAAATGCATAACTCGAAAGAGTGTGGACACAACAGCCTTCATGGCATAAACATAATCGCGTCCAAGGAGCAGATTGAAATCTAGAGGACCTTGGACCACCATAACATCGATACAAATAGTTTTCCCTCCTAATGTAATAGGAAAACAAGGAAGGGTCCCTAAAGGTGCAGTAGGTCTGCAATTATAAGCCAATATCTAATAGGTGGCTGGCACAAGCTGAGGATAACCTAAATCTTGCCAAGCAGTTGAGGATAGAATACTAACAGAATCCCCTTCATCAACAATAGTGTGAAGTATCCACCTAGCAATAACATTCAAAACTATCTAGAAAGGAACACTCAAATGAAGACGAGACTCTGTTAGGTTACTCCATTCAAAGGAAATAACCTCACTACTCGGAGAGGGTTTTGTCGAAACAGACAAAATTTCCTCTTGTCAAGAACAATCAAAACGAAGCATAAAAACTTCGGTAGGTTTTTGTTCATTCTATACTGGAAGAGAAGAAAAAGATGAAGATTTGGTCAAAGAGACTGCTTCAATCTTAACACTCTCTGATGAAAGAGTGGGATCGGGTGGAAATGACACCGAATCGAGCACTTTAACTTCACTCTACGAAGGAAGAGTGGGATCAACCACAGATAAATCTGAATTGACCACTTGGTCAACCAATGGGGGATCGAGGGATAACTTACTATCACTTGTTGGAATCATTTGTTGATGATCAGTAATATTTCCAACCAAAGTGAAGCTTCATCCATGCTTGGACAAAGAAAAGTACAATGTATAGCCTTGCATATCAAACAAGGATACAAGACTTTACCCTTACAACCTTTTACCAATGGGTCACTGGTTGAAGGAGTGTCCTCAACATGATGATAAGAGGTTGATGACATAGACGGTTTTTACCTTTTAGACCACTCTTCTTGTACATGGGAGAGACCGGGACACTCCTTAAGAAGTTGGTCCCCCTTGCAAATCTTACAAGGGAACTTTGGTTTTTCAAGTGTTCTCTTAGAATGAGCACCACCAAGAGCAGATGGTTGCTGCTTTTTCTCTCTCTTATCCTTCTTCTTTTTACCCTTCCCTTTCTTCTTCTTCTTACCCACATGACAACTAACCACAGAGCTTTGGTCAAGCGAAGAAAAATAAAGGGGTGAAGCCACAACCGACGAAGAAGGAGCAGGATTATGTTGAGGTCGATCCTCTCCTAGAGGAGAGGTGACATTTGAGACATTAGGTGTAATAGGAATTACCAGATTAAAAATCCAGATTGGTAATCCTATAGTTAATCCAGGAAGATTTAGAGTGGCAATAAAGGGAGGACCAATACCTTCACTTGGAGGGAATACAAAAGGTATACCTTGGAAAGGGACCTCTTGATTGGTAGTCCCAGATGAGGATGCCATCTCTAAACTCTCTAAAAACCTTCTAAATACCATGCACAAGCAAGTACTAATCAAACTAAAAGCAACAAGCAAACATGTGAAAGGAGTGGATAATAGTCAGGAATCTCACAGGACAGGCCAAAAGGATAACTTATATGGTTTAAGGATTCCTAAAAGGGTCTCCTGATATACGCAAGGTACGAGGGAGCTCAAATCAGTAGTAGTGTTGTCTAATGCATAACCGTTCACAAGGGGCCTTCCAATATACAATCGAGTATGGAAAGCAAGGTGTTCCACCGGTGTGAATGGCTCAGATCCATAACAAATAGAGGATAGAGGTTGAAGACTCTCCCTATACATTGTAGATATCTGGAATACAAGGCTTTGACAGTTCACCTATGTACCTGCAAAAAATCTCAACACGAAATGAATCAAAGCAACCACAATATGATCTACTAATATATACTAGTGACTAAGGAATCTAGCAACATATATATGCGAAATCACAACAACAACATTATATGTGGGACATAAATCAACTTGCATTAGAAATATGAAGAAGTTTACAACCAAGCCTTAGTGTTGACATGCATATCCATGAAACCAGCTCTTCATCCCCAAAATCTCCCACTCTAGCTCTCTATGCTCTCTCCAAATGATCTTGGGCCAAGAATCAATCCAACAGCATAACACGAAACAAATCAAAGCAACCAGAATATGATCTACTAATATATGCTAGTGACTAAGGAATCTAGCAACATATATATGTGAAATCACAAAAACAACATCATATGTGGGATAGAAATCAACTTGCATTAGAAATATGAAGAAGTTTACAACCAAGCATTAGTGTTGACATGCATCTCGATGAAACTAGCTCTTCATCCCCAAAAGATTCGACTCTAGCTCTCTATGCTCTCTCCAAATTATCTTGGGCCAAGAATCAATCCAACAGCATAACAATACCTTCAATGTTCCTCCTAAACCATGGCTATGAGATAATATTTATAGGGACTTAATGGATAGAGATGGTTGAGAAATTAGTGGGTGAGGTGGCCTCTAAGATCCTAGGATGAGGGATCTCAAGCTCAACCAACCCACAATAGTAGGGATAAGGCAGTACACGAGGCTTATCATCTGGAAGCCTCGAGAAACTTCTCTTTTCCCCTTTTTACCCAGGGTATCATGCTTCTCCTTCTATGAAAGAGTGTTTCTGGTAATAACCGCCTATGGACCAAGGGAAATGGGCGGTGGCATCGCTTGTGGACAACCAATGAAAGGTGGTGCGATCACGGATACCACTCCTGGATAAATGGGCATGCACGGTGCTGGGAATTTGTATGATAGATTGATGAAAAACCATTTAGTTTCCACTCCAGAGGTTGGGATTCAGGGCAAGTAGGTATTTCAAATGTCTTATCACATGATGGTGACAGTATTTTGGTATAATAGGATACCCCCCAAAGCATGAGTCTTAGAGTGAGACGATGAACGAGAGATTTGAGAACAAGTCGTCGCTAGGAGATGAAAATGTCAGCTCGATTGGAGTATGCAGTCAAGTAGGCATCTGTAGTACATTAGTATGTTGACTCAAAGATACAAGTAACCAAACTCATAGCTGTAGACCAATACAAGGTAGATCCATGAGTGGAATAAACAAGCATGGCTACTAGAATACAACATAGATCCATGTGATATAAGACTCAAACTTGGACATAGCTATCAGACATACAACGTAGATCTATGTCATACAGATGCAAATTTGAGCATAGCCATGACCATACAAATGTGGATCTATGCTAGATATACAAAACTCCATCGCAACCTAGGGAAAAAGCAATGAGAACTTTTAAACAAATGCCCAGGGTCTTCGTCTCGTCTTCCACAAAGTACGGTTCTACCCATGTGATTACAATGATCTAAAGTTAAACATGGTAGAAACCAGTTGATTACCAGCCAATGATGTGAACTGCTATCAAGTGTGAGGGAGATTACCATTAATGTCAATGATTCCCAAGGTACCCTAGTACAATCTACTGAGTGAAAATAGATTTCCTGATGTCGAACACCTAGTCGATTCTATCGATCAAAGGTCAATGATGTGAACCTATGTCGAGAGCGAGAGAATCTATCATTAAGGAATATAGATCTCAAGGTACTAACCATTGTTTCTAAGACTATTTCCTGGATGATGAGCTGATGTCGACAGGAATAGTCTCGTTGAAGGAGGGCCATGGTGACTCCCACATCGACGACACGAAACTCAGAACATAGTTCTGGAATGATGTGAATGTAGTAAGCATATGACTGACTCAAAGATACTTACATAAAGACTGTGTAGACTACAGAGGTAAAACTTCTTCAAATCTCCTTTGAACATCGGGCAGCATGACAAAATGACTTGGCAGCATGACTAGACAGGACAGATACACAATGCGACAGTGGACAATGCATTCTTTTGAAAGACTCAAAGGATTGACATGACTCATGAAAGTGGATCATCATAGAGATCAGCTGAATACCCAATTGACTGACATGATTGTCCAGACAAGTGCCATGTTCAAAGGTAATGACAAACAATTGCCATTATTTACAAAATGATTCCCTTCCCATTTTCCCCATCATGATCAATGAGTGCCTCTTTTTGGTTTTACGAGTTCAAAGAGGGTAACAAACACTCGATATAGCTTGTCAGAAGACAAGACCAGTCTCATATGTTTTATGAACTTGAGAGAGGAAGGGTTCGTTCCCAAAATGGGTCTCTCAATGTTTAATTAAATGAGTCCATTGAAATAAAACTCGGTAGCGTTCATGTTTAGAGAGTCTGGATGAATACAGAAGAAAAATCCATGGAGGTTCTTTTTCGTATTATTTAGTCTCTAAGGCCCAAAAAAGTGTAAAATCATACCTTAGAGAACTCTTCTAGTCATAATTGGCTGGAGTGATCCTTTTTCATAAATAGTCCTATCCGAATCGAAAAAGAGATAACCTACCATCGGACAAACGACTCTTCAAATACTTTAGGGAGCGTAAAGAAGACAAGATCGCTCGATAATCTTTTGATATTTAGGGAGCCTAAAAAGGGTTTAAAGAGAACTCCATTAACCTTTTTCATGTTTGAATATAGAGCAAGAAAAAGTAATAAACTAAGCTCAAACCAAATTTCATGTTTTAACCAGCACACAAAAAAATGAAAAGCAAGCTCAACACCATCTTACTATTTTTAACGGGCTCGAAGATTAGTTGAAAGAATGCTCGAAGATTGGTTTCATTTTTACGCGAGCTCGAAACCAATGGGTAAACTATGCTTGAAAAATACCATTAACATGGTATACAAAGGTTGGAATCCCCCCCCCAGCATGATTTCTAGTGAAGCTTACCCCTAACATGGTTGCTAGCGGCTCGACATGCCCCCAAGATTCGTTTCATTTGACAATTCTTCTTCCATACCCAACCTAAAAACCTGGTTACTAATGTGAAAATGTTCACCAGGGGGGAAGGAAGAATGAGAATCAGGAAGGTATAAAGAAGGTTCAAGTTCTAGAACTAAAGTGAAGACTCGAATCAAGGGAAGGGGATCCGTTTCATTTTTACACAAGCTTGAAATGGAAGGTAACTATGCTTGGAACATGATTTCATTTTTATGCAAGCTTGAAACCAAAAGGTAAACTACGCTTAAGGAAACCTACTTCATTTTTTTACGAGCTTGAAATAGAAAATGAACTATGCTCAGGAATGATTTCATTTTTATGCAAGCTTGAAACCAAAAGGTAAACTATGCTTGATGAGATCCATTTCATTTTTTAACTAGCTTGACATAGAATGGGAACTTTGCTCAAGAAAAACTGACATGATGGTCAGAACTTGACATGATGGTCAGGTGCTATTTCATTTTATAATGAGCTTGACATAGAATGGGAACTTTGCCCAGAATATGGTTTCATTTTTATGCAAGGTTGAAACCAAAAGCGTAAACTATGCATAAGGGGTGGTTTTATTTTTTAGCGAGCTTGAAACCAAAAGTAAACTATGCTCTCAACATGGTTTCATTTTTATGTAAGATTAAAACCAAAATCGTAAACTATTCTCGCAAACCTGCTCCTACCAAACATGATATCCAGAGGTTGGTAGGTTTCCCCCATTTCATAAAAGCTAGTGGCTTAGCTCCATTATGAAGTCCATAGACTATAGCCACGCCCCCCATTTTACCTACGATGGGAAGAAGCTGACTAGAAGAAGGGGAAGGAACCACAAGAACATTCGGCACATTCAAGGCAGTCTGATTACTAGGAGTAATGCGATGGTCAAGTGTAACAAAGGAAAGCTGATCAATGGTCACAGTCTTCCCATCATGGGGAAAATGCATAACTCAAAAGAGTGTCGACATAACAGCCTTCATGGCATAAACATAATCATCCAAGGAGCAGATTGAAATCTAAAGGACCTTGGACCACCATAACATCAATGCAGACAGTTTTCCATCCTAATGTAATAGGTAAACAAGGAAGGGTCCGTAAAGGTGTAGTAGGTCTTTGATTAAAAGTCAAAATCTGATCAATGGCTGGCACAAGTTGAGGAGAACCTAAATATTTCCAAGCAGTTGAGGATAGAATACTAACAGAAGCCCCTTCGTCAACAATAGTGCGAAGTATCCTCCTAGCAGTAACATTCACAACTATCTAGAAAGGAACACTCGAATGAAGAAGAGACTCTGTTAGGTTACTCTGGTTAAAGGAAATAACCTCATTACTTGGAGAGGTTTCTGTCAAAACAGAAAAAATTTCCTCTTATCGAGAACAATCAGGACGAAGCATAAAAACTTCAGCAGGTTTTGGTTCATTCTCTATTGGAAGAGAAGAACAAGACAAAGATTTTGTCAAAGAGACTACTTCAATCTTAACACACTCTGATGAAAGACCGGGATTGGGTGGAAATGACACCAATTTGACCACCTTAAATTCACTCTCCAAAGGAAGAGTGGGATCAACCACAGATAAATCTGAATCAACCACTTGGTTAACCAGTGGGGGATTGAGGGATAACTTACTATCACTTGTTGGAATCACCTACTGATTATCAGTAATATTTTCCAACCAACACGACGCTTCATCCATGCTTGGACAAAGAAAAGTATGATGCATAGCCTTGCATATCAAACAAGGATACAAGACTTTACCCTTATGACCTTTTACCAATGGGTCACTGGTTGATGGAGTATCATCAACATGATGATCAGAGGTTGATGACACAGATGGTTTGGATCTTTTAAACCACTCTTCTTGTACATAGGAGAGACCGAGACACTTCTTAAGAAGGTGGTCCCCCTTGCAAACCTTACAAGGGAACTTGGGTTTTCTAGGCGTTCTCTTAGAATGAGCACCATTTAGGGTAGATGGTTGCTGCTTTTTCTCTTTCTTATCCTTCTTCTTCTTACCCTTCCCTTTCTTCTTCTTCTTACCCACATGACTACTAACCATAGAGCTTTGGTTGAGCGAAGAAGAAGAAAGGGGTGGAATATCAACTGACAAAGAAGGAGAGGGATTAGGTTGAGGCTGATCCTCTCTTGAAGGAGAGGTGACATTTGAGACATTAGGTGTGACAAGAATTACTAAATTAAAAAGCCAAACCGGTAATCCTATAGTTAATCCAGGAATATTTAGAGTGGCAATAAAGGGAGGACCAATACCTTCGCTTGGAGGGAATACAAAAGGTACACCTTGGAAAGGGACCTTTTGAGTGGTAGTCCCAGATGAGGATGCCATCTTTAGACTCTCTAATATCCCCCAAACTACCATGCACAAGCAAGTACTACTCAAACTAAAAGCAACAAGAAAACATGTCAAAGTAGTGGATAAGAGTCAGGAACCTCACAGGACAGGCCAAAAGGATAGCTCAGATGGTTTGAGGATTCCTAAAAGGGTCTTCTGATATACGCAAGGTATGAGGGAGCTCAAATCGGTAGTAGTGTTGTCTAATGCATAACCGTACACAAGGGGCCTTCCTATATACAATCGAGTACGTGAAGTACCTTTCAATATACCTCAAGGGTACGTGAAAGGCCATTCAATATACCGACGGTACGTGGAAGAACCACACGAGTCCTGGGATGTAATGCAAACAAATAGCGATAGCTCCTACACTTAACTATGCCTGAACACGTCTCTAACTTATCACTCAAATTGCTAAAATTTTTAACCTAGTACTACCATTAATTTTATCTTGTGCGTTTAGGTGGAACCATGGAGTGAAAACTTGAAATTAAAGAAGATGCACGCTGATCTATATGATAATGCAATTTTTCCTCTTCAATGAAATTCTACTTAAGAGAGGGAAAGAGATTTACTTTTCTTCCAAAAAATGCACACCCAAATGCAAATGCAATTCTATCTTTTCAAACATAAAGTGAAATATCAATGCACCCTAAACAATATTTAAAGTAAATAAAAAAGATATCTAGAGAACATATAACATAAATCAAAATGTTTCCTATCTTTCCATGCTTGAAAAAGACACATAAAAACTCAATGGAAAGATGATTTCACTAATGTTCCCAAACAAAATCCAACTCTAATGCATGCAAATCTGAAAACATATATTTCTTCTTAATGAAAGTAAGATCTAGAATTTCAAACAATCATGCATAAAACAAGAAGAAAAATATTCAACAAAATTGTGAATAAAGGAAAAGAGAGAGAAAACTAAAACTTCTCTTTGAAATAGACAAGGAAATGAAGAACCAATCTTTCCTACCAAGCACTAAAAAAATCAGCATGCAAAAGGAAACAAGAAACACCCCATGCAAAGAAAGACTCAAAACAACATGGATCACTCATGCATTCCAAGTACAAAACAAACCAAGGCATACACATGAAAATGAAATGCATATTTCCTATTCCAATGAATAATAACTACAGAAAAGAGCAAGAGGTTTCAAGCAAGGAAAATAATGAAAAATCTAATGCAAGAAACATAAACTCTCTTTGAATACAAAAGGGAATATAACAATCAAAGCGACTGTAGAATACAGAGTCTAGAACAGGGCATACCTAGGATGGCATAGATGAAGCTGCTGAAAGGCAGTTTTGAGGTAGAACCGCTTCTTGCTCACTGGATTTAGGTGGTGGCACCGCATATGGCTAACCATACTCAGGCGGTGGCACCGCTCCTTTCCAATAGAACATGTGCGGTTCCTTGTAAAAATCCAAAACACAAAGAGAATGAAGGATCCAGTCAGAAAAAGGCCGGATCAAGGCAAATACTATTGAATTGAGTATGGAAACAGAGCATAAAAGACCAAAATGACTCAGATCTGAACAGATCTATAAATTTCAAACCCAAATAATGCAAGTTAGAAAGTAGATCTGAATGAAGAGAGTTGAAGAAAATGGATCCTGGATTTGGACAAGAGTTACAGACTGAGGAAGATCAGAACAACTGAATACTCTATTCCCCAGCAGAGTCGCCAGATTTGTTAGCTGGAAAATTTCACCACCTGCGGACAGCAAGGTGTTCCACCGGTCTGAATGGTTCAGATCCAGAACAAATAGAGGACAGAGGTTGAAAGCTCTCCCTAGACGCTGTAGATATCTGGAATACAAGGCTTTGATAGTTCACTTGTGTACCTACGAAAAATCTCAACACGAAACGAATCAAAGCAACCAGAATATGATCTACTAATCTATGCTAGTGACTAAGGAATCTAACAACATATATATGTGAAATCACAAAAACAACATCATATGTGGGACAGAAATCAACTTGCATTAGAAATATGAAGAAGTTTACAACCAAGCCTTAGTGTTGACATGCATCTCCATGAAACCAGCTCTTCATCCCCAAAATCTCTGACTCTAGCTCTCTATGCTCTCTCCAAATGATATTGGGCCAAGAATCAATCCAACAACATAACAATACCTTCAATGTTCCCCTCAACCATGGCTATGAGCTCATATTTATAGGTCTTTAATGGATAGAGATGGTTGAGAAATTAGTGGGTGAGGTGGCCTCTAAGATCCTAGGATGAGGCATCTCGAACTCAACCAACCCACAACAGTAGGGATAAGGCAGTACATGAAGCTTATCATCTAGAAGCCTCGAGAAACTTCTCCTTTTCCCTTTTTACCCAGGGTACTGCTCTTCTCCTTCTATGACAGATCGGTTCTGGTAATAACCACCTATGGACCAAGGGCAATGGGCGGTGGCACCGCTTGTGGACAACTGATGAAAGGAGGTGTGAGCAGCGGTACCGCTCCTGGATAAAGGGGAATATGCGGTGCTGGGAATTTGTATGACAGATTGATGAAAAATCATTTAGTTTCCACTCCAGAGGCTGGGATTCAAGGAAAGTAGGTATGTCAAATGTCTTATCACATGATGGTGACAGGATTTTGGTATAACAGGACCATCAGAGATTCCTGATCATGATCATTGACAAGAATATTTCCTGATATTCCAGATTCAAACCTCCTGGTCAAAATATGGTAGAGTTAAAAATATTCCAGACTAAGGAGATACACTAATACATATTTTTTAACTCATGATACGTCTTCCAGCTAGATTCCTTAGTCAAGCTCGTTAAAAAATGAACTGAGCACCTGACCATCATGTCAGGTTCTGACCATCATGTCAATTTTCCCTGAGCAAAGTTCCCATTCTATGTCAAGCTTGTTAAAAAATGAAATAGCACCTGACCATCATGTCATTTTTTCGTGAGCAAAATTCCCATTCTATGTCAAGCTCTTAAAAAAATGAAATGGATCTCCTTAAGCATAGTTTACCTTTTGGTTTCAATCTTGCATAAAAATGAAATCATTCCTGAGCATAGTTCATTTTCTATTTCAAGCTTGTTAAAAAATGAATTAGGTTTCCTTTAGCATAGTTTACCCTTTGGTTTCAAGCTTGCATAAAAATGAAACCATGTTCCAAGCATAGTTACCTTCTGTTTCAAGCTTGCATAAAAATGAAACAAAGCCGCTTCCCTTGAGTCGAGTCTTCACTTTAGTGTAAGAACTTGAACCTTCTTTCTACCTTCTTGATTCTCGTTCTTCCTACCCCCCTGGTGAACATTTTCACATTAGTATCCAGGTTTTTAGGTTGGGTATGGAAGAAGAATCATCAAATGAAATGAATCTTGGTGGCATGTCAAACCACTAGCAACCATGGTAGGGGTAAGATTCTCTATCAATCATGCTGGGGGAAAGATTCCAACCTATGTATACCATGTTAATGGGGATTTTCAAGCATATTTTACCCATTGGTTTTGAGCTTACGTAAAAATGAAACCAATCTTCGAGCATTCTTTCAACTAATCTTCAAACTCGTTAAAAATAGTAAGATGGTGTTGAGCTTACTTTTCATTTTTCGTGCTCTAGTTAAAACATGAAATTTGGTTTAAGCTTAGTTTATTACTTTTTCAACCTCTGATCATCATGTTGACGATACTCTCTCAACCAGTGATCCATTGGTAAAAGGTTGTAATGGTAAATTCTTGTATCCTTGTTTGATTTGCAGGGCTATGCATCGTAATTTTATTTGTCCAAGAATGGATGAAGCTTCACGTTGGTTGGAAAATATTACTGATCATCAATAGGTGATTCCAACAAGTGATAGTAAGTTATCCCTTGATCCCCCACTAGTTGACCAAGTGGTCAATTCAGATTTATCTGTGGTTGATCCCACTCTTTCTTTGGAGAGAGAAGTTAAAGTGTTCGAGTCGGTGTCATTTCCACCCGATCCCACTTTTTCATCAGAGAGTGTTAAGACTGAAGTATTCTCTTCAACCAAATCTTTGTCTTGTTCTTCTCTTCCAATAGAGAATGAACCAAAACTTGCCGAAGTTTTTATGCTTCCTTCTGATTGTTCTCAACAAGAGGAAATTTTGTCTGTTTTGATAGAACACTCTCCAAGTAATGAGGTTATTTCCTTTGACTGGAGTAACCTAACAGAGTCTCGTCTTCATTCGATTGTTCTTTTCCAGATAGTTGTGAATGTTACTGCTAGGCAGATACTTCGCACTATTGTTGACGAAGGGGCTTCTTTTAGTATTCTATCCTCAACTACTTGGAAAGCTTTAGGTTCTCCTCAGCTTGTGCCATCCATCGATCAGATATTGGCTTGTAATCGAAGACCTACTGCACCTTTAGGGACCCTTCCTTATTTTCCTATTACATTAGGAGGGAAAACTGTCTGCATCGATGTTATGGTGGTCCAAGGTCCTTTAGATTTCAATATGCTCCTTGGACGCGATTATGTTTATGCCATGAAGGCTATTGTCTCCACACTCTTCAGAGTTATGCATTTTCCCCATGATGGGAAGATTGTGACCATTGATCAGCTTTCTTTTGTTACACCTAACCATCGCATTACTCCTAGTATTCATACTTCCCTAAATGTGGTGCATGTTCTTGTGGTTCCTTCCCCTTCTCCTAATTAGCTTCTTCCCATCATAGGTAAAATGGGGGGGCATGGCTCTAGTCTATGGACATCATAATGGAGCTAAGTCGCTAGCTTTTATGAAATGGGGGTAACCTACCAACTTCTGGATATCATGTTGGGTAGGAGCAAATCTTCGAGCATAGTTTACTTTTGGTTTTAAGCTCGTTAAAAAATAAAACCATTCCTTAAGCATAGTTTACGCTTTTGGTTTCAAGCTAACATAAAAATGAAACCATGTCTAGAGCATAGTTTACCCTGTGGTTTCAAGCTCGTTAAAAAATAAAACCACTCCTTAAGCATAGTTTATGCTTTTGGTTTCAAGATTGCATAAAAATGAAACCATGTTTTGAGCAAAGTTCCCATTCTATTTCAAGCTCGTTAAAAAATGAAATAGCACCTGGCCATCATGTCAGGTTCTGACCATCATGTCAGTTTTCCTTGAGCAAAGTTCCCATTCTATGTCAAGCTCGCTAAAAAATGAAATAGCACCTGACCATCATGTCAGGTTCTGACCATCATGTCAGCTTTTCCTGAGCAAAATTCCCATTCTATGTCGAGCTCGTTAAAAAATGAAATGGATCTTCTTAATCATAGTTTACCTTTTGGTTTCAAGCTTGCATAAAAATTAAATCATTCATGAGCATAGTTCATTTTCTATTTCAAGCTCGTTAAAAAATTATTTATGTTTCCTTTAGCATAGTTTACCCTTTGGTTTCAAGCTTGCATAAAAATGAAACCATGTTCCAAGCATAGTTACCTTTTGTTTCAAGCTTGCGTAAAAATGAAACAGATCCCCTTCCCTTGAGTTGAGTCTTCACTTTAGTGTTAGAACTTGAACCTTCATTCTACCTTCCTGATTCTTGTTCTTCCTACCCCCCTGGTGAACATTTTCACATTAGTAACCAGGTTTTTAGGTTGGGTATGGAAGAATAATTGTCAAATGAAACAAAGCTTTGGGGCATGCCGAGCCGCTAGCAACCATGCTAGGGATAAGCTTCACTAGAAATCATTCTAGGGGAAAGATTCCAACCTCTGTATACCATGTTAATGGGATTTTTTAAGCATAGTTTACCCATTGGTTTCGATCTTGCATAAAAACAAAACCAATCTCCAAGCATTCTTTCAACTAATCTTTGAGCTCGTTAAAAACAGTAAGATGGTGTTGAGCTTAATTTTCATTTTTCGTGCTCTGGTTAAAACATGAAATTTTGTTTGAGCTTAGTTTATTACTTTTTTGTGCTTTGGATTCAAACATGAAAAAGGTTAGTGGAGTTCTCTTTAAACCCTTTTCAGGCTCCCTAAATACGAAAAGATTGTCAAGCGATCTTGTCTTCTTCACGCTCATTAAAGTATTTGAAGAGTCGTCCGTTCGGTGGTAGGTTGTCTCTTTCTCAGTTCAAATAGGACTATTTACGAGAAAGGAACACTCCAGCAAATCATGACTGGAAGAGTTCTCTAAGGTATGATTTTACACTTTTCGGTCCTTAGAGACTAAATCATATGAAAAAGGACCACAATGGAGTTTTCTTCTGTATTCATTCAGACTCTCTAAACATGAACGATACCGAGTTTTATTTCAGTGGACTCATTAAATTAAACATTGAGAGACCTTTTTTGGGAATGAACCCCTCCTCTCTCAGGTTCGTAAAACATATGAGACTGGACTTGTCTTCTGACAAGCTATATCGAGTGTTTGTTACCCTCTTTGAACTCATAAAACTGAAAAGAGGCACTCATCGATCATGATGGGGAAAATGGGAAGGGAATCATTTTGTAAATAATGGTACTTGTTTGTCATTACCTTTGAACATGGCACTTGTCTGCACAATCATGCCAGTCAATTGGGTATTCAGCCGATCTCCGTGACGATCCACTTTCATGAGTCATGTCAATATTTTGAGTCTTTCAAAATAATGCATGTGTATTTGTCCTGTCTATTCATGCTACCAAGTCACTTTGTTGTGCTACCTGATGTTCAAAGGAAATCTGAAGAAGTTTTACCTCTGTGATCTACACAGTCTTTGTGTCAGCATCTTTGAGTTAGTCATATGGTTACTACATTCACATCATTCCATAACTATGTTCCAAGTTTCATGTTGTCGATGTGGGGCTCATCATGGCCCTCCTTTGACGAGACTATTCCTGTCGACATCAGCTCATCATCCGAGAAATAGTCTTAGAAACAATATTTAGTACCTTGAGATCTGTATGCCTTAATGACAGATTCCGTCGCTCTCGACATAGGTTCACATCATTGACCTTTAATTGATAGAATCGACTGGGTGTTCGACATCAGGACATCTATTCACACTCGGTAGATTGTACTTGGATACCTTGGGAATCATTGACATTAATGGTGATCTCCCTCGCACTTGTTAACGGTTCACATCATTGGTCAGTAATCAAGTGGTTTATACCATGTTCAAATTCATATCATTATAATCACATGGATAGAATCGTACTTTGTGGAAGACGAGACGAAGGCCCCGGGCATTTGTTTAAAAGCGCTCATTTCTTTTTCCCTAGGTTGCAATGGATTTTTGTATATCTAGCATGGATCCACATTTGTATGGTCATGGCTATGCTAAAATTTGCATCTGTATGACATAGATCTACGTTGTATGTCTGGTATCTATGTCCAAGTTTGAGTCCTCTATCACATGGATCTACGTTGTATTCTAGTATCCATGCTTGTTTATTCCACTCATGGATTTGCCTTGTATTGGTCTATAGCTATGGCTTTAGTTACTTGTGTCTATGAGTCAAAATACCGATGTACTATAGATGCCTACTTGACTACATACTCCGATCAAGCCGACATTTTCATCTCCTAGCAATGACTTGTTCTCAAAGCTCTCGTTTATTGTATCACTCTAAGACTCATGCTTTTGGGGGCATTCTGTTATACCAAAATCCTATCACCATCATGTGATAAGACATTTGGCATACCTGCTTGCCCTAAATCCTAGCTTCTAGAGTGGAAACTAAATGGTTTTTCATCAATGTATCATACAAATTCCTAGCACCGCACATGCCCCTTTATCCAGGAGTGGTACCCCTGCTCGCACCACCTTTCATCGGTTGTCCACAAGTGGTGCCACTACCCATTGCCCTTGGTCCATAGGTGGTTATTACCAGAACCACTCTGTCATAGAAGGAGAAGCGTGATACCCTAGGTAAAAAGGGAAAAAGAGAAGTTTCTCAAGGCTTATAGATGATAAGCCTCGTGTACTGCCTTATCCTTACTGTTGTGGGTTGGTTGAGTTTGAGATCCCTCATCCTAGGATATTAGAGGCCACCTCACCCACTAATTTCTCAACCATATCTATCCATTAAAGCCCTATAAATATGAGCTCATAGCCATGGTTGAGAAGAGAACATTGAAGGTATTGCTATGTTGTTGGATTGATTCTTGGCCCAAGATCATTTGGAGAGAGCATAGAGAGATAGAGTCGGAGCTTTTGGGGATGAAGAGCTGGTTTCATGGATATGCATGTCAACACTAATGCTTGGTTGTAAAATTCTTCATATTTCTAATGCAAGTTGATTTTTGTCCCACATATGATGTTGTTGTTGTGATTTTGCATATATATGTTGCTAGATTCCTTAGTCACTAGCATAGATTAGTAGATAATATTCTAGTTGCTTTGATTCGTTTCATGTTGATATTTTTGTAGGTACATAGGTGAACTGTCAAAGCCTTGTATTCTAGATATCTACAGCATCTAGGGAGATTCTTCAACCTCAGTCCTCTATTTGTTCTGAATCTAAACCATTCAGACCAGTGGAATACCTTGCTGTCCATAGGAGGTGAAATATTCCAGCTAACAAATATGTCAATGATTTGTTTCATTTTTACGCAAGCTTGAAACATAAGTTAACTATGCTTGGAACATGGTTTCATTTCTATGCAAGCTTGAAACCAAAGGGTAAACTATGCTAAAGGAAACCTACTTCATTTTTTAACGAGCTTGAAATAGTAAATGAACTATGCTCAGGAATGATTTCATTTTTATGCAAGCTTGAAACCAAAAGGTAAACTATGCTTAAGGAGATCCATTTCATTTTTTAACGAGCTCGACATACAATGGGAATTTTGCTCAGGAAAAACTGACATGACCATATCTTTGAGTCAGAGTCAAAATGATGGGGTTAATGACATGAGTAACCTCATGTCAATGATCAGATGAAAGTTTAGTTGTTGAGTTAATTCCAGCACTCTAAGACTCATGCTTTTGGGGGCATCCTGTTATACCAAAATCCTATCACCATCATGTGATAAGACATTTGACATACCTACTTGCCCTGAATCCCAGCTTCTAGAGTGGAAACTAAATGGTTTTTCATCAATCTATCATACAAATTCCCAGCACCATGCATGCCCCTTTATGAGTTACATATTCATTGACACACTAAAGTTTAGAGTTAGTATAAGCCCATCAGGAAAAACTGACATTTTCATCTGATCCTCACCTCCTGTCAATGATCCTGATGGGGTCATGGTAGTTGTTTATTGTTACCTTTGAATATGGCACTTGTCTGCACAATAATGTCAGTCAATTGGGTATTCAGTTGATCTCCATGACAATCCACTTTCATGAGTCATGTCAATCCTGTTATACCAAAATCTTGTCACCATCATGTGATAAGACATTTGACAGGAAAAATGATATTTTTATCTCCTGGCAACGACTTGTTCTGAAAGCTCTTGTTTATCATATCACTCTAAGACTCATGCTTTGGGGGGCATCCTGTTATACCAAAATAATGTCACCATCATGTGATAAGACATTTGACATACTAATTTGAAATATGTATTCAGTCGATCTCCGCAACGATCCACTTTCATGAGTCATGTCAATCCTATTATACCAAAATCCTATCACCATCATGTGATAAGACATTTGACAGGAAAAACCGACATTTTCATCTCCTAGCGACGACTTGTTCTCAAAGCTCTCGTTTAGTATGTCAAATATGTCAAACTAATTTCAAATATTCCAGATTTGACTCATGTCATTGTCTTATCACATGATGGTAACAGGATTTTGGTATAACATCTTCACCCTCCAGATTCTGCAATTTGAAGGTGTTATTTTCATATACCTGGTCTATAACAAAAGGGCTAATCCATAAAGAGTCAAATTTTCCATGTTTCCCCTTGTCTTGTCTAACAACATCCCACTTGAGGACCCAATATCCGACCTGGAAGTTGTCTACCTTTGCTCTTTTGTCAAATATGCCCTTTATCATCTATTGATGAGCCCATGATTTTCCTGCAACTTGCTCCCTGATTTGCTGTAAGTCCACCAAATCCATCATCCTTCTCATAAAATCATTTGGTTCATCTTCCTCTTCCTAAAAGAACTTTGCCACTAGAAGGGTGAGCGGGATAGGAAAGATAGCCTTAGTGCCATAAACTAGTTTAAATGGAGAAGTCCCTATGGATATTTTATCTGTCACCCTATCAGCCCATAAGGCAAACTTAAGCTTTGAATCCCAACTTTTCTTATTTGTCTCTAGCAATTTCCTAATGATTCAAACTAAGCTTTTGTTGGATGAATCAACCAGGCCATTACCTTGTGGGTAATAGGATGTGGAGTGCACCAGTTGAATACCCATTGATTCACACAATTTAACTAATGCCCCAGATTTAAAGGCTTGTGCATTATCAGTTACTAACCTTACCAGGAAACCAAACCTGCTGAAGATGTTCTCATATAAGAATCTCATGATGACTTGATGAGTGGCATTTCTGGTGGGTATTGCTTCTATCCATTTGGTAAAGTAGTCAGTGGCTACTAAGATCCATTTATGTTTTCCACTAGAAGATGGATTTATTTCACCTATGAAATCCATACCCCGTTGCTGGAAAGGCCCATTCACTGTAACAGGCCTAAGGGGCAAGGATTTGAGCTGCTGCTTCCCTACAAATCTTTGACATTGGTCACGGGCCCTTACAAAAGTGCATACATCAACAAAAAGGACTAGCCAATAGTATCCTGCTTTTAAGATCTTGTGGGATGTGGTTTTCCAGTAGTGGTGGCCTCCACATGTACTAGAATGAAAGTGCTGCATGACCTACTCTGCTTCCTCTTTATTTAGACATCTTAACAAAATTCCAAACTGATCCCTCCAGTAGAGCAGTTTGTCAATTATGCAAAACTTAATAGATTTCAACTTAAGAGCTCGTGCTCGGTTAGAAGTGAGATCAGGAGAAACTTCTAATTTAAGCAAAAAATGAATGATACCTGAATACCACTCACATGAAGATATGTTCTCAGCTACTGCTGGACTATTATTCTGATCTTGATTTACTTCTGTTTCAGCTGCTACTATAGTCTGCACCTTTGCTGATCTGACACATGTGAAATTTATGCCCAGTAGTTCATAGTTTTCTTTGGCCATGAGTTTGGCCAGACCTAGTCCCTTTACCAACTTGGTGGGATTCACCTCTACATCAAACTCAATAAGTTTGGAAATCCACTTAGCTCTCTTCCCATCAATGTCAAGCTGAGTCAAAACATCCTTCACTGCAGCTAAAGGAACATATGTAATGACTTTTGCATGGAGAATGTAGGAGTTTGATGCTCTTCAAATATTTTATGAGAGCATAAGCCTGCTTCTCAATTGGGTCATACTTCAGCTCAACATCTCTCAGGGTTCTTCTGAAAAAAGCAATTGGATGATCAAGACCTTCATCATTCTTTTGTAATAGTATAGCTGCCATTGTGTCATAAGATGCAAAAGAGAAAATGTAAAAACCCTTGGTGTAGTTGGGACTAATTAGGGTTGGGGCCTCCATGATGGCTTTCTTAATGTCTTCAAAATAATTTCTTGCCTGGTCAGTCCACTTTATTTCTGCATCCTTTTTTAGCATGGCTATTATGTGCTTTACTAGCTTGGAGAAATTTGGAATGAATATCTTGACAAAGTTTATCTTGCCTAAAAAGGACTGAATGTCTCTTTTTGACCTTGGTATTGACAGCTGTTGAATTGCTTCCACTCTTACCGGATTGATATTTACACCTTTTGCTGAGACTATGTGTCCTAGGAGCTTTCCTTCATTGAGTGAAAACTGGGACTTCTTGGGTTTCAGTGATATTCCATACCTTCTGCACTTCAGAAATACCTTCCTTAAATGTTGCAAGTGATCATGATGGCTGTGAGAGTAAACTGTTAAGTCATCCAAATATATTAGCACATATTTATCTTTTATCCCTACAAAATCTAGATCCATAGCTCTCTGAAAAGTAGCCCCTGCATTCATTATCCCAAAAGGCATTTTATCATACATGAAGTTTCCCCAAGGGGTGGTAAAGTCAGTCTTCTCTTGGTCATCTGGGTGCATAGCAACTTGGTTGTATCCAGAGAAACCATCAAGGAAGGACATGACCCCATGCCTCGATACTCTCTATAGCAGATGTTCCATCTTGGGTAGTGGATAGTTGTCCTTTTTGGAACACTTGTTCAAGTTTCTAAAATCCACACACAACTTGATTTCTCCATTTTTCTTTCTCACCACTACTAGATTTGAAATCCAATTGGAATATCTGATGGGGATTTATATCTTGGCTTTGAGGAGTTTGTGGGTCTCTTTCTCAATCACTGGTAATAGAAGAGGGTTGATGGGTCTTAGCCTCTGTTTGAAAGGAATGGTGTCCTTCTTCAAAGGAATCATGTGATGGATGATGTTGGTGTCATATGTTTTTAGGTCACTATACTCCCATGCAAAGACATCAGAAAACTCTTTTATCAAGCTGCAATATTCAGACTTTTGTTTAGCAGTCATCCTAGTGGATAGATTTATCAATTTTGGATGGCTTTGGCTGCCTATGTTCAGCTCTTGGACAATGGGATCTATCTCCCTTTTGGCAGGCTTGAAAGGGATTTCATTGTGGTCAAACAGTTCTTCCAATGGTACTAGGCCTCAGGGTATGTAGTTGTCAGGCAATTGGACTATATTATAGTTAGTCACTTTATCTTTTAACTTGAGCTACTTGGATTCTTCCAAGTTAAGGTCTTCTTGGTCTATGTGTATGTCAAAGAATTCATCCACTAACTGAAGGAATTTACTAAGCTCCCCATCATTTTCAAACACCCTCCAAAATTTTACATTGTCTAGCAAAGAGGGTCTGTACTTGACCTGAATATCATAGCTGAGCTAAGGGGGCAAAGGAGGAACAAAAATACTTGCAAAGACGGCCAGGGAATTAGCCAAGCAATTCAAATCTTGAGGAATATATGACAGTTCAAAAAACATAAATGAGTCTCTGAGTTTCCATACCTCATCCCTGTAGGCCTTCAATCTGATATTTTTCATCTGAAAAGTGTTGTTCACCTACTGTATGATGAGTTCTGTGTCCCCAAAATCTTCACACACATGATCCCCATCTCTTTGGCCGCTTTAACTCCGAGCAGCAAGGCTTCATACTCTGCTACGTTGTTGCTAGTCTTGAAATCTAGCTTATAAGATAAGTGAATGTTCTCGTTAGCTGGGGAGATCAAGACTATACCTACGCCTGCTGAGTTCTGATCACTTGCCCCATTGAAATACATGGTCCATATCATTGTTGTGAATTATTTGGGCTACGGATGCATGGGCTTAGTGAGCTGAACTGATGTCCACTGATTATCATCTATTTGCAAGATGTAGGATCCAAAATCAATGTCCACAGCATAGATGGGGTGATTTACTGAGCGGCTCTCCTTACTTATAATGTACGCTTGCTGATTTTCCCTATACACTCTCTTAGTTTCTCCTCCGAACATGGGAATGGTGGCATATGTGAGATCCATCTAAAGGGTGCCGCCCAATCTTTTGCTCCAATACTGGGACAGCAAGAGGCTGCTGAATTTTGGAGGAATATCAGCCACCACAATGTCCATCATCATACTTTTAGAAGGTAGTTGTGTTAGGTTTATAGCAAGGTCTTTGATGAGACCCAAGAATTTGACCTTCCTAGAGTCAAAGGAGAATAAATCATGGTAGGGCTTGGTAATGTTGAGGCCGATTTCATCCATCACAGCCTTAGGCATTAGGTTATGAGAGGCTCCTGAATCCAGCAGACAGCTATGTAGGATTTTATCATGGATGTTAAAATAGATATAGAATGGTGGGCAGGAGTCCTTTAGGTCTTCTATCACGGAGCCCAGGGCTACAATAGGATTTTCATCTTGCAAATTTACAAATTCAGTGCCAATGTGCACCTTGGGCTGAAGGGAATTCAGAATGGAGGTTTTAAATTCATCATTCTTCATCGAATCAATTAAAGGGAAAGGGATTTTCAATTTTTGAATTTCAGACTTGAGGTTGAAAGCATAATGCAACTTATCTGGAAACCTTACCTCATGAGCTGTAGGTTTGAGTTGGACTTGACCAGGTGTGGCTGAAGGTGTTGGTTTTAGCAATGTTTTGGATGAAACATCCACTTTCTTTGGTAAAACAACAGCCTTTCTAGTAGGTACAAAAAGCTGCTTGACAGGTGTAACATTCTTCTTGAGGGGAGAAACCAACCTAGACCTCAGTTGGTAACCTTCCTGACTATCGGCATGATAGATAGCCTCTTCAGTGATCTACTCATCAATCAAGGCTTCTTCATATTTTTCCTGGGTCAGAAAAGAATAGTCTACCTCATCCTCCATGCAGTGGATATTGTCTTCAGCTTCTCCTTTGTCTTCAATGAATTCTGGCTCTTCTTCTAATACAACATTTTGAAACGGAGCTCTTATCCTATGGTCTTCCCCTTGATTTCTCTCCCTTCTAAGATACTGAATAGGGGGGTTTCCTCTTCTATAAGGAACAAAATTTGGGTTTCAAGGAGCAAAGTCACTTGGCCCCTTACCCCTCACCGGCATATGTCCTTGGTCCTTTAATTTTGACATTTCAGCAGTTAGGTTATCTAAGAGTTTGGTCATTTTTTTCAATCTTGTTCTCTGATGCCGAAGCCCCACTATAGTCTGCTGGCTGCTTTCTCCTGTCTACCTTCCCTTTGACCTTCTGAGATGCCAGAATGTTTGACTCTACCTATAGGGCAACATCCTGCATAAGTGATAAGAAGGTAGAACTCCTTTCTCTTAGAAGTAGGTAGAAGTCAGAGTCAAAGGCATTGGCATAAGTTATCATAGCTGAGGTACCGGTGGGCTTAATCTCAGTGGGGATCTTACTGTACATGTTGTTGAATCTCTTGGTAAAGGTCGAGACAGACTCCCCATTTTCTCTTTTCAAGTTGCTGAACTTTGTGATGTAGTAGAGGTGGTCTCTCATCTCTCCCCAATGTTTTAGGAAAATGTCATCTAGGGCCTCTATTCCTGCCATTGACCTAGCAGGCAGTTCCTTGAACCATTTTCTAGCCTGGCCATCTAAGCTTTGCACAAAAACTCTGGTCCATATGTCTTCTTATTCTATATTTATATTTTCAGCATAATTATAAAAATACTCTAGATGTTCTTCAGCAGTGAAATCCCCTTCCCCTGTAAACTTTGGCATATACTTGAGGTAATCCACATTAGGCATGGCTGCGAGGGGATTTGGAAAAACTAGGGGTGCATACCTAGCTACTAGGATCCTTTCCATCTTGGACAATTGAGGGGTAGCCATATTGGAAATGGGTATGGAGATGGAAGTGGAAGGTAGCACTGATGAGAATATTTGTTGAGAAGGCGATGGTATACTTATCCCAGTGGAGTCACTAGGGATTGGATCTTCACAAGCAGCAATGCTTGAAGATGCCCAAGCCCTAGATTTTTCTGATGTAAAAAATTGCTGGGAATTAAGAGTTTCAGCAGAAGAAATAAAAGCAAAAATATTTCTTGAAATCCCTGATGTAGCATTTTGTGTAGCACTGCTGGTTTGTCTTAGTAAAGCCCTAGCTTTCCTCAATATTTCTTTTGGATTTGACACGGGTGTTGCTAGTGGCCCCTTTGAGTTTGCTCTGGTACTTGGTCTTCTTGAATCCACCTTATATCAATCGAGTCACCAGATAGATGATTACAACCGTAATAATTTCCAAGCCTTGTCTATCATCAAAGCATGGATCTATGTCGTCTCCCAGAGAAGCTGAGCTTCAATCTCCTCTCCCCGAAAACAGTGCCACTTTGTTATCACTCCAGGAAACTCCTCTAGGTTGTAGCATGAGGATTCCTAGTAACTTAAATTGTTTTTTGGTTTTTAGATATGGATCAAGATGGATAACCTATATAACCTCCCACTCTCAAGACATGCATGAGGCTCACTCAATCACAAGGCTTTTAGTTACAACTTGTTCAGTAGTTTGACAAAAAGGTGCAGGAATGGAGAACTCACCAAGCTAGTAGACTTACATGCATAACACATGCATATAAATGGCTAAACCTGACAAGGATGGAACTAATCAATCAAATCGCATAAACTTACCAATAGGATGACAACTATTGGCTTTTAATCAACTTGAAATCACCTAAATGCACATTCAGGCTTAAGTATAGTAATGATAAAGAAGATGGATAAACAAATCACAACAAAAGAGCTTGTATTATGAATAAACTGGATGAGATGCTTGCTAATATGATGGGCTTACAAATCCCTAGAATCAACCCTTTATTAATCAAAAAATCATGGGCTTTATAGCCTCTTACAAAAATTACAGATCCTAAAAATTCGATCTATTTACACAAAAAATAATAATTGAAAGTAATAGTTTTTCTAGATTAGGGCTTCAAACCCTTGCTAAATGTTTGTTCATCTACTGTGAAGATCTATTTCACTGAGGAGTCTTTTAATGACTGATGTAGTAGCTAACAACCACCACTACTGGTACGCTGTGGAATTGTCGCCAACAGCCAATGTATTAGCGTTCAACTGAAGTGTTTTTCCTTGTTTATCCCACCCGATTTTTACTTTATCACCGATCAGAAACTTTGTCTTCTGTTTCCTCGATGCCTCAAGTCTAAATGCTTGTCATAGCTTCGACACTCCAAGTCCCATTGTTTCCATAGTTTATAGCCTTACCACCCCATCACCGATTGGAGGCTTTTTCTTTTAGCTCGTCGGTGCTCTGAATATATACGATACCATTCTCCATCATTAGCTCGTTGACGATCGAGAGCTATGACAGATAGTGCATCAGAACCTTCTTCATGGACATTGCCACAGTTTCAGAGGTGAAACTAACTAAATTCATCGATCTATAGTTCTCAGCTCTCCCGATCGCCGATGACTTCCCATTGTTGCGCTATCGAAATGATTTTTGGTTGATCGATCGAAAGCCTTGTTCATTGCCTCATCGACACCGCGGAGTTTCTTGGCTTTATCTTGCCAATCTATAGCCCTTAGAACCCTCAATCGTCGATGAGCCTGTGTTGTCTCATAACCTGCAGTCTGTTGGTTTCCCGCCATTTCGACACCCTTGTGGACTATTGCGTCGACAATTAGTGATTCCAAGTTTTAACACCAACACTGCGGAAATCTTCAGCTTTAACTCACCGCTACTTTGTCTTTAGTTCTTCTAATCGCCAAAGATTTTATCTATTGTCGTGCTATCGAAATGATCCTTTTCATCGATCGAAAGCCGTAGTCTTTCTTCCTTTCATATTTGCAGCTCTTTAGTCGACTAACTCGCTGACGGTTTATGTTTTCAAGCTCTAGTGCATAGTCTTTAGTTCCTTCGATTGCCAGAATTTTCATCTGATTGCGGAGACTTCAGTCTGTTCTTTTTCTGCCGTTGCGGCTCTTTAGTAGAATAAATCATCGACGGTTATTCTGTATGTCTTTCGATCACTGATCATCTTTTATTGTCACGCTATCATAATGTTGTGAGCTTCGCTGATCTGTATTCCTTTTGTTTCCCACCATTGCAGCTCCCCATTGAACTATCTTGCCAACAACTAGTGATTCCACGTTCCGACGCCAAAGTTTTTATATGCTCGCGGGACCCGTGGTTTGTATATCTTCCGCTCTTTTGGGTCCTTAGCGAAGTATTTTTCTGACGACCTTAGTGTTTTCAAATCTTGAACTAGTTTCATCGCTGTCAAAGGTGAGTAGGAGTTTCCATCGGAACCTTTAATCATTCTCTTATCCGCAGTTGCGGCACCGCAATGCACTAAGACTCCACAACGTCGGTGCAATAGAGGACTATACCTTCGATCCCTATTTAAAACTGTTTCGTAGGTATTAAAATTTTTAGCGATCCGTTTATTTGCCGAAAAGGTTCTCAATAACTAACTCATGAGCAATCAGGAGCTGTAGTAAATAATGCATCAAAACTTTTAATCATTGTTTTCTCCGTCATTGCGGCTCCTTAGTGAACTAATTTGCCGCCTCATATTTATTATTCCTTTCGACCACCGAATATTTCATCTATTGATTGATCAGAGCAATCCTTGTCATCGATCAGAAGCCATAGTCTTTCTTCCTTTTGCAGTTGCGGCTCCGCAGTGAACTATTTTTTTCGTCAATTAGTCTTTAGCACCTCTAACGCCGAAGTTTCCATCTGCTCGTGGAACCCGCAATTTGTATTTCCTCCGTAGTTGCGGCTCAATTGGGAACTAACTCTTCGATCTGTTAAAGTTTTCAAGTCCCGAACTGATTTTTTCAGCGATCGGAACTCAAAACCTCTCTCCATCAGAACTATTAGTCTGTATTTCCTCCGCAGTTGCGGCTCACTTGGGAACTAGCTCGCCGATCTGTAGTATTCACAACTTTCGATTGTTGTTTGATAAACATTTCGATGGTGTAATAAGTTTCAGCAATACGCTTGTTTGCTGAAGGGTTCTTCCACCTACTATTTATCTTCCATCTTCTAGTGGCTAATGAGATGTTCTGATCCTCGCCCAAGCCACCGAAGCCACAACTTTGTGAAATTTTCATCAAAAATAGAGTCTTTCAAAACTATTAGTGATCTTCATATCCTTCATTACATGGTTTAAACTCTTCATACTATCAAAAATAAATTGATTTTATTTTGGGAGATAACATGACAAACCCTAGATCATCCAGCTCCGAAACCAGGACGGACACCTCAAATCGGTAAGATCTAATCTTTTTCTATTTTCATTTGAGGTTCTCATTTCAAATTGGTCTATCACATCAGATTGATGATAAGCTTGATGAATTTGACAACTTCCAAGCATGGAAATATATGATCTCTCTAAATAAAATTAATTGGACACCTACATGAGTAGAGAGGTTCTAGTTCCAAAGGGAGATGAGGCTCAAAACCTTACACAAGAAGAACTTAGTTAAGGCCAAGAAGATCATTGTTGATTCAATCATGGATCAACTTGTACCACAAGTGTCTTCCCTAAAGACACCGAAGATGTTTGATTCCTTGACCAATCTATTTGAAGGGAAGAACATAATAGAAATATGACCTTAAGAAACTAGTTGAAGAATGTGAAGATCTAGAATGCAGAGACCATACAGTCATACTTTACAATGGTCTCTCAAATCAAAGAACAACTTGAAGCAGTAGAAGAAGAAGTGGAGAATGCAGAAGTTGTGATAACCACCTTGAATGGCCTCCCAGGATCATAGGATTCATTCATTTGAGGAATGTGTGCCAGAAGGAAGTGATTACTTTCAGCAAACTCTGGGAAGAAGAAGAAGCTCAACTCATAATAAGAGAAGAGAAGATGGGAGCAACTAAAGATCAAGCTCTCACCATCCAAAAAAGATCTCTCGAGCGATGAGGAATATGAAGGACTCAATTCTTGAAGAACCTCTTATCCATCTTGATCATTTGGATAAGAAATGATGAAGTCATGAATGGAGAAGATGATGAAGTAGAAGTATCAAGAAGGAGTCTACCCATGAAACAAATAAATATAAATATTCAATTGTCATTTCATGATATTCTTTTTTTTATGCATTTGTTTATATTCAGTTGATGTATTATGTATGATAGAATGTTTGCATTAATGACAGTATACTACTAATATGCATGTGATGGGTAAGTAGCTCATGGTGCTATACAACTCACCATTTCTACTTATCTAGAATGAAACCTCTTTGCTGACATATTGGATTAGTGCACAATCTCAATGTTGTTCTGGTAGAGATGGAAGGCATCTAGAAAGTTTCCATGAGATATCGATGAATGTTGTATTGGCTAAAGTAGTTGCATGATGTTATAGCTGATTACCACTCCATGTCAATCACACTTTGTATGGCCTTCCCGTGTCCCGCTGCAGACTTCTTAGACCCCATGGACCATTTTTTTTCCTTTGATGTTTCCTTGATCATCCCTAAAAACATGTGAAAAATGCTAAACGCGAATTTTAATCCCTTAATCACGTATATACGCAAGTTTGACCCCTAAAACCGCGTACATCGGGATGTGTACAAAATCCAAATCCTTTTGGAGTTTTCCTTGACATGGATCCGACTTACTTGACTCCTGGCCTTCCCTATGCCTTGAGATCGCTCGGATTCGACCTTTTATTACCTTTTTGAAAAACTATATAAGGAAATTTATGGTAAATTAAAGGCATATGAGAGAATTGAGAGCAAAGAAACTATAGTTCATTGTTGCTGGAACTTATGCTTAAGTCTGCATCCCTTTGTCCCTTAGAGCACAAGTGTGTTCTTCCCAAGCTTGCATTTTTCTTGTGAGCTTGCTATAGAGAGATGGAGGATTGAGGTGGTGGAGGCCCAAGTGGGGGATTCAGTTTCTTCGGTTCGCAGACGTGCTATCAGAGGTTGTATCTATTGTAATCTCTGATTTATATTAATAGAAATATCTTTTCCTGTCCAATAATGTGTGTTTGAATGAATATTTTATCCATGGGAGTATTTCAAATGCTTATACATTTTTGATTATATATGCGAGAATAGATTTAACACCATGATATATAGTATGCTTGTATTGTTTACTTGTTGTTGAGGAAGTAATTTATCAATTCAATTTGAAGTTGGAAAGCTCAACGGGGATCTACTTCAACCATCCGGAATAAGGTACGAGGTCTGATCCTTTAGTGTTAGACATTTATTTTCTATTGCATATTGGAAAAGATTGATTTCTGGAGTTAAGCTGTCTGTTGTGGTACCCCAAGCCATAGGAATTTCTCTCTATAATAGAATTGGTGACTCCACTGGGGAGTTCCTAGTAGTTGTCCTTTGGGGGTTGTTCTATCTGCATTCAATGAATTTGAATTGCTCTTTCTCTCTTGTTTCTGTGTCGGGTCTGGGGGCATGTTTTCTTGGTAGTGTCTGATTGGTGTGAAGTTTGTCTCAGCTTGTCTATTTCCCTTGATTTTATGCACCTTTCTTCCTGTACACAATTTTTTAACTCACAGTCGCGTATACACGAGGGTTTCTCTGTGATTTCCGCGTATACACGCGGGTTTACTGTGAACAGTCACATAAACCCTTGGTTTTGCCTTTTAGTGGAAGTTAAATGGTTGTTGGGTGAAGTTTGATGATTGATAAGTCTCCTTTGGCACTGCCTGAGTCTGTTTATACCTCTGTTTCTAACCAAAGACGTTTTTTATAGGCTAATTTTTTTTTTAAGAAGGTTCTTGTCATGGCATTTTCAATTTTTTGTTTGGGATTAGTGCATTAGAGTTCTGTTACCTTAGTTCTTTTCTTGAGTACTGTTTGAGTGTGTTTGCAGAGTCTAGGGGTCGTAGAATCATTATTTTGCTTTTTGTATCTCATTTTATTTCAAAAAATCCAAAAACATTTGCTTATCATCATGCATTGCATTTTGCATTTTGCATTGTACTTGCACTAGATTTGCTTTGGAGTACTAGTTAGGACTTCATATAGGAAAGCTTGCATTCATCATTTGAACAAAAAATGTGCATTTCACGTAGTAGCATACCTTGTTTTCATGGACACAATGCATTTGCATTGATTGTTAGGTGTGCATTTTACTTCATGTTGTGTCATAACACCACTAGTTGCACGGTCATATCCCTCTTTTGAGTAATAAATCCAATTAAAATCAATTATTAAATAAAATGAATTACACTCTTTTCTTTTCTAGGGTGCACCAACAAGCTTAGGTTTTAGGGTCTTGGAATAGTTCATTGTGAGTAAATTGTCCAAGACCACTAAACAACAACATGTATGTGTCTGTCCAAGTGAGTGTGTGAAATCCTTGGTATAACCAGTGTTTCTCAAGATCCTCCTCTCAAAAAGGAGTTAAGCACGAGGCAGTGTGAGCGGTTATTCATTGGGATGACCCCTAGTCATAACTAAGTAGCACCGGAGATATTTCCAGGATTGTATTCATATCTGAGGGCTCTTTAGAGAGTTTCGGGCTTTGCTACCCTGCCCATACGGTCAATCCTACCTAGAACTGTCCACCTGAGCATTGATTATATTGAGGTGACCCTAGTGGCCTTACCTAAGATATCAAGGGGGTACTTTGCAAGGGTTATTCCGTGGGTGTCCTGGCTAGGTTGGGGTCGAACAGCACAGTCCCTTTATGCGTTGAAGCTGAGTATGGGAGTCTCAAGCCTCTCCTAGGTGGGACATACTTGCTTCATTCGGGAGCTCACTTATCCAGCCCTTGTTTGCTTTCATTTGGCTTTATATTTTATTAGTGATTCCTCTGTGCATGATAGCTTGCCCAGGGTTTGCATAAATAGAGAGTATTTTTTATTTTTTGAGTCATTGTGGATTCGGGTGTGGCTCCGCACCATTCTCATCATTTAGCAGGACTTCTTCCTTCTACGTCTCCTCCTCCTTTGGGAGAGAGACCTAGATATTCCATGTGGAATATTTCACACATTGATTCACACACCATGGGATACCATATGGAAAGTATTCCTGAACCACCTTCTCCCATTCGAGTGGATGATGGGGATTTTACTCCTACCTACGATCCTTCACCCAACTTAGCTGAGTTAGGTCCTGTGATTTCTTAGATAGGAACCTTTCAGGATAGAACTACTCACTCTAGGGTTGACTCCCCATTGACACATTACCGGTATGGAATGCCGGAGGATGTCGAGACTCATTTTGAAGCCGCAAGCACTAGCTATGGTAGTTATGCTATGTTTGGTTTTCCCACACATGATTTGGCATTTCATGTCGAATATGAGTTGTAGCCTAACACTATGCCTGGGGGAACTCTCATTCCTTACCATGAGGAGAGGTTTGGGAGCACTAGTCACATTGCACCTTCCATCCCGGTGGTGGAAGTTACATCACATATTCCTCCTAGGTCTAGGGTTAGTGATCCTATTAGGATACCAGACCCGAGATGGGTGATGATAGCGAATAGTACGTATATTATTACTCAGGTCCCTCCATCCTCTGTCCCTACTTCTTCAAATGTTCTCCCTCCACCTTATTCACGTGGTCCTTCGGGTCAAAACGTTGCTACGAGTCATGTCCGTACTACGGTTACTAGACCGGTTGTGTCTCAGCTTCATGTACCGCCCGTTGTTTCAGGAGGTCATGCTCATACTTCTAGAGGTCACCTTCCTACTTCCGAAATGTATATTCCTACATTTGAAACATATGTTCCTACTTACGAAGTGTCCCATGGGACATCGCATGAGATGACTTATGGACCCTATTATGGGATGCAGTATGGACAGGGTTCTTCACCTTATGGAGGCAGGTATCAACAACCTACTTACTCTCCTAATTACGGCTTTGTAGTTCCTAATAGTCAAGGTCCACCACACTATGGTGCTTCCATGCCACCCTATACGGGTCATATAGGAGGAGGGCACTATGGCCAAGGCCATGGTGGTAATCAGACCTATATGAATCAGGGACTGGTCCATCGACCTCATCATCCTAGGCTCTCTTTCCTCACGATGCTCAATCTTCCTGACTTGTTGAGATTGAAAAACGATCATGTAGCTCATGACCCGTCTTGGCTGGCTATCCCTACTAAGCTTCCCTCAGACATACCTAAGTTCGAGGGCAAACCGGGAGAGGATATGAGCGAACACGTTACTACTTTTCACCTATGGTGCACTTCAAATTCCTTACATTAGGATTCCATCCATTTATAGCTATTTCAATGCACCCTTACAGGGCCTACTGTGAAATGGTATATAGAGCTACCTAGGGGAGAATTCTCTTTGTTCGATGACCTTGCGATGACTTTTCTTAACCACTTCTAGCTACCAGTGCGTTATGACGTTGGTAGTGAACTCTTGTCGACATTTCGGCAGGATAAAGCCACACATATCTTGGATCATACTCAAGAGTGGCATAGACTAAAGAGGTTAATTAAAGATTTTATACCGCCAGAGTTCCTCCTCGAATGGTTCCTCAAGTCATTATTTCCATATATAACGAAGGATGTTTCTACATCCAGAGTGCAGAATGAGGAACAAGCAATTTTTAGGGCACAGGAACTGGACTTGATCTATGCTCAGTCCAGTTTGTTATATGATATTATTACCAATGCTCCACATTCCAGTTTCAACCCCAAAGTCAAACCTGGACCACATGCCAATGGCATTGTGGGTTGTGCAAGTGCAAAACCTGCGGATTCGGTTGCAAAACAAGTTAGTCAATTTTCAATCAACCAATCTGCTTCGAGACAAGCTATGGCTTCGTCTCAACCCGCCAAAACAGTGAGTGTACGTTTAGTGCAATCGTCGGACCAGAAGGGTAACCAGCAGCCTAAATGAAATAGAAAAAAGGGTAAAAATAATCGTAAGGGTGGGAATAAGAATGAGAATGCTAACAATAATGACAAGAATGGCCATAATGCTAGGGGGGAAAAGCAAGCTAAATGTAAGGTTAAGTTCCCTTGCAAGTTATGTAAGGATGATCACCACACTTACTTGTGCCCTTGTATTGAGGAAGCCTGAGGTTCTTGGCACAGGGCCCAGCTATGCTAACTAACCCTTTACCGCATAATCAAAATATGAACTCGAGGTCCCATGACCAGTATGGTGGTGATCAGGATCTGCCGGAGGGTGGTGGTCGTGGTTGCATTAACATGGTACGTGCTGCGAAAGTTGTGACTCATGTGAAGGATTATGGTTCGTCACAACCCATCCCAGGCAAAGAGCCTGATCCACCAGGGTCCCCTTTGCGTATTGAGAAACCTATGGATAAACCAGAAGCTACACCTCGCATTCCTAAGGGAGTCCTTAAGCATTCAAGGCACAATCCAAATTCTCGAGCCGCCCAAAACTATTCAGTTGTCGAGGATTTGGGCCACACTTCTTGTGCGATGTCTGCATTGGAAGTGCTTTAGAGTTGTCCTTTGCAAAGGAAAACGTTTCTTTCTGCCCTTGGTGTGAACGATGATGATTCTTCCTCTGTGATTAAATTTGAAACCACAAGAATTCAGCCTCACTTGCCCTACTATGTGTCTCTTTTGATTCACGTAGAATGTCTTAATATGACCGTCAAGCGTACTGTGATTGACGAAGGCACTACCGCTTCTGTGATGTCTTTATAATGTTAGAAGGGTTTGGGTTCCTCTGAGCTGTCTAAATCAGAGACCATGTTAACTGCATCCGATGGGAGATCATTTAGGCCGCATGGCATCCTTCCTTCCCTTAAAGTCCATTTGGGAGGGAAGACCGTTGCGATAGAGGTCAAGGTGGTTGATGCACCCCTTGACTACAATCTCTTGCTGGCTAGGAACTGGATGTACAGTATGAAAGCCGTTGCTTCTTCCCTGTTCCGTGTTGTATGCTTTCCACATAACAGGAAGATCATAATGATTGATCAAACAACATTCAAGAATCCGTCTGTTACCACATCTTTGGGAGCTTCGATCCTGATCGTTGAACACTCTTAGCCGGCAACTGGGAGTGTGGGTGTAGGCATGTATCCATCCCTCATGGGAAGCTTTAGTTGTCCTGCACTGATCCTTATGATAGGATCTAGTTTCGGTGAGGCTTCGATATCTATGAGATCGGTGTCTTTTCCCATGAGTCATATGGAATATCCTTGGATTCTTCCTACACCGAGTACTCCGAATGAGCCCATTGTGACGGGCATGTTGTTTCCTACAACTATGATAGCTTATCAAGCTAATCTCAAGTGTGTTGTAGAGCCTAGTCATTCCTCTTCACAGACAAAGGAGGAGGACCCTTATGTACTGCCGGTATGGGTAGTATAGTCTTCTCACGTGCACGACTGCCTTGTTACGGTTTTCCCTTCAGATGAAGCGATTATTGAGGCTATGTTGAGAGTTGAGCCACCATGGGAGGAACTCCATCATAGATCGTACTTTCTTCCCGAGCTTGACCGCTTGGAGCGTGAGGATTTTGGGGCGGTTCTTAGTCAAAGAGTTGGTAGTCCTATGGTTACATTAAGCTCTCATGGTCCAATGGCTGATGGAAACATGGCGAACATATCTTCAACGATTCCTATCAACATCTCTCGCGATCTTGGCATGATAGAGAATGTCTATATTGGGGTGAAATGTTCCCATGCTGAGATTCTAGAATACACCGAGCTATTTAAGGAATTCCATGATATTTTTGCTTGGTCTTATGACAAGATGCCAGGTATTGACCCTCGTATTATCGAGCACGAGATTAAGACTTACCCCAATGCTAAGCCTGTTCGACAACGTTTGCGTGCAGTGAATCCTAGGAAAGCACCCGCAATTAAGGCAGAGATAGAGAAGTTGTTGAAAGTCGGTTTCATATATCTTGTTCCCTTGATCGAGTGGGTTTCAAACCCCATTCTGGTGGATAAGAAGTAGGGAGCGATCTGCATATGTACTTATTTCCATGATTTGAATCGTGCCTGTCCTAAGGACAATTTCCCCACACCATTTATTGATTAGATTTTGGATGAGTGTGCAGGTAGCGAGTTTTTTTCCTTCATGGATAGCTTTTCCGGATATAATCAGATACAGATTAAACCTAAGGACCAGCATAAGACTGCATTTATTTTTCCTTGGGGAACTTTTTCATATCGAAAAATGCCTTTCGGCCTTAAAAATGTCGGAGCTACATTTCAGCAGGCAATGACCTTGATCTTCCATGATCTCAAGTCAATTATCGAAGTATTTTTTGATGAACTTGCTACTCATTCTTGTATGAGAATGCGTCATCCTTATCACTTGAGATTGGTATTCGAAAGATTCCGGCACTATTCGATTAGATTAAATCCTCATAAGTGCATCTTTTGTGTGAAGTCAGGTCATTTGTTAGGATTCATCATTTCTAAAGAGGGTATAAGGGTCGACCCTTTGAAGGTTGAAATGATGAAGTCATGAATGAAGAAGATGATGAAGTAGAAGTATCAAGAAGGAGTCTACCCATGAAACAAATAAAGATAAATATTCAATTGTCATTTTATGATATTCTTTTTTTATGCATTTGTTTATATTCAGTTGATGTATTATGTATGATAGAATGTTTGCATTAATGACAGTATACTACTAATATGCATGTGATGGGTAAGTAGATCATGGTGCTATACAACTCACCATTGCTACTTATCTAGAATGAAACCTCTTTGCTGACATATTGGATCAGTGCACAATCTCAATGTTGTTCTAGTAGAGATGGAAGGCATCTAGAAAGTTTCTGTGAGATATGGATGAATGTTGTATTGGCTAAAGTAGTCGCATGATGTTATAGCTGATTTTACCACTCCAGGTGAATCACACTTTGTATGGCCTTCCCCCATCCCGCTGCAGAATCCTTAGACCCCATGGACCATTTTTTGTCCTTTGATGTTTCCTTGATCATCCTTTAAAACATGTGAAAAATGCTATACGCAACTTTTAATCCCTTAATCGCGTATATACGCGGGTTTGACCCCTAAAACTGCGTACATCGGGAAGTGTACAAAATTCAAATCCTTTTGGAGTTTTCCTTGACATGGATCCGACTCACTTGACTGCTGGCCTTCCCTATGCCTTGAGATCGCTCGGATTCGACCTTTCATTACCCCTTTGAAAAACTATATAAGGAACTCTATGGTACATTAAAGGCATATGAGAGAATTGAGAGCAAAGAAACTATAGTCCATTGTTGCGAGAATTTATGCTTGAGTCTACATCCCTTTGTCCCTTGGAGCACTAGTGTGTTATTCCCAAGCTTTCCTTTTGCTTGTGAGCTTGCTATCGAGAGATGGAGGATTGAGGTGGTGGAGGCCCAAGTGGGGGATTCAGTTTCTCTGGTTCGCAGACATGTCATCAAAGGTTGTATCTATTGTAATATCTGATTTATATTAATAGAAATATCTTTTCCTGTCCAATAATGTGTGTTTGAATGAATATTTTATCCATGGGAGTATTTCAAATGCTTATACATTATTGATTATATATGCTAGAATAGATTTAACACCATGATATATAGTATGCTTGTATTGTTTACTTGTTGTTGAGGAAGTAATTTATCAATTCAAGCTAAAGTTGGAAAGCTCAACGAGGATCTACTTCAACCATCTAGAATAAGGTACGAGGTCTGATCCTTTAGTGTTAGACATTTATTTTTTATTGCATATTGGAAAAGATTGATTTTTGGCGTCAAGCTGTCTGTTGTGGTACCCCAAGCCATAGGAATTTCTCTCCATAACACATGATCATATATTTATGCATAAGAATTTTTCATTATGAATATACCTTATGAAATGTTTCTAACCATACAACTAATGCATTTGAATTGTAGGAAAGATCACGTAAAATCACCTACAAGCAAAGAAGGATGAGACTTGTTCCGAAGAACAAGTGACAACAGTTCAAGAAAGAATCCAAGATGAAGAATAATATGACGAATGCAATGACATCATTGATGCATAACCTTCCAGCCATGAAGAAGTAACCAAGAAGAAAGGGATGACCAGTTCAAGAAGAATGATGTATAGGATGCAATATCAATACATGAAGAGAAGTTTGTAGTTCCATCATGTAGTAGATGGAAACATCATGGGATACATGGCAAGATTCGTAGCATGAGGCATAGACTATGAAGAGAGATTTGCAGCCAAATTAAAGAAAGCCTTGTATGATCTTAGAAGACACCATGGGATGACACATCCATGAGGAGCTTGAATATCACCTAGAGTGATGAATACCTGAACCTTTGCTACAAGGTTGAAGATGAAAGTCTATAGAGGATGACAAGCTCATAGATGGGTGCAAGAAGAAATTTTGAAAAAACGTTCAACATGGAGGATCTTGGTATCCAATGATCCTAGATGGACACATAGAATATTAGTAGCAAATGAAGCTACTTGTCACTCCAGTACAAAATGTTTCAGTGCATAGAGTACGGAAGACAGAGGGAGTATGATGCTCCGCTTCAAAGGGAGTGACTACAGAAGATCCTAAGCTTCGACATGGTATGATAGGATGGACATATTACTGATGACTCTAGGCTTTACTAAGAGTAAAGCGGATTCCAACCTTTGCTTCAAGGTTGAAGGTGGAAGACTAGTGGTGCTCCTGTCACTACTACATTTCGATCCAAAATCCGATGGTTACTTCCGACGGCACGTGGATTTTTTCTTTTAAACCTACCAAAAATCAGAAAGTTAAATTTTTCTTTTTAAATTTTGGTCATAAGCGTCACTTAAGCGACGGCTAGCCTAGCAAGCGTCGCTTAAGCAACGGCGCATGCATTGATCAATTATTAAATGAGGAAACCCATATTTAAAAAACATCAAGATTATTGTGATTCAAGAAACCTAATCAAAGAAATCTTCAAATGATGCAAAAAGAGGATGAAAGTATGAAATAAATCTCTAGAGTTCAAAGTAACATAATTTTGATAGTAAGTATATCTATATCGTTATTCTTAAAAGTATATTGGATGAATGTACTGATGTGTTTTTTTTTTAGGAGTTGGGGATATTTCTTGATTGTCTTATGAAAGGAATTTGTGAGTTATATAGGATCTACTCATGAGGTAATGCTAAACAATGAAAAGAGGCTATAGATGTCATAATAAGAGTCTCAAATTCATATGGAGGAGTTACATAAAGATGAAATTGGGAATTTATTTGATAACTTTAGTTCACTAAGTTACCAATTAGACATAAAGAATATTGAAAAGAAACAACATGAAAATAAATTACCTTTTTCCATACACTGTTCCAAGTATAGAAATAAGGATCATTTACAAGAGTGCCCTCTTAACAATGTGGAAACTTGTGCTATCTATGAGTGTAATCATGGAACTGATCAATGTCCTTTATTACCAAAACTAAAATGTATGTACCATTGCACTAATGGAT
>LPNX010967924.1:131397-153832 GCA_001517045.1 Pseudotsuga menziesii | reverse complement strand
TTGAATGACTGGCTGGGCAATGCTACGATTATTATCCAATTGATACTGGAACAGTAATAGATGGGCAGTGTCTTTTGCTTGTACTTATTACTTGCTTAGGAGCTTTATGTTTGCTAGGTCATTTGTATGAATAATGAACTTTTTTCTGTCTGCTCTTTATGTTGGTTTGTAGAAGGACTTGTACATTTGCACTTTGTCCCATCCCCAACTTGTCCCCAAGTCCCCTGGGACATGGGAACTATGGGGACAGCCTACAGGTACCCAAGGTTTGGGGATAGCCTATAGGTACCCAAGGTTTGGGGACATGTCCCTGGGTAAATGTGGATGTGAAGCAGCTTTTTTATATTCTTATGGCTGAATCAGGAGTTGTTCACTTCTTCTCTATATGGAATTTATATAACTAAAAACTATGAATATATATTTGTGTCAGGCTGAATCCCTATGGGTTATGTTTAAATGACCAGATGCAAATGTACAATAGTTGCATAATGAATGAACTGTAACTTTAGTAGTCCTTTGTATCCTTGCAAAATATACTTTGCTTAAAAGTAGGATGTGTGATTTGATCAATAGTTCGGTCAGACTTTGCAATATCGTTGGAATTTTTTTGCATGTGCTAATGGTACTGATTTTGTTGTTCAAAGTTTGTAAGTGTTGTCACCAGACTTGTGCATAGCTCTTATACATGTGATATTTTTCTGTTTCAATAGAAGTTTCTTGTTTTATCTGTTGGATGATTTGCTAAATGACAGTTGTTTCCTTGTGTCTTGTAAATGAAAGTTAAATCTTTATTTTGCATTTATGTTCATGCAGTGCTCGTATATGGACTTGAAACTTAAATGTGAATGATATAGATGATCCACACACTCTTCCCAATGCTGATATTATTGCAGGACCAATTCTTTTTGGTCATAATGCTCGAATTTGGGATTGCTACATCTTTGATAATGTAAGTATCTACCTTTTCTTTCTCTTTCTCTTTTAATTATGTTTCGCTTTCTTCAGAAAAATCATTAGAAGGACTTGTACATTTGCACTTTGTCCCATCCCCAACTTGTCCCCAAGTCCCCTGGGACATGGGAACTATGGGGACAGCCTACAGGTACCCAAGGTTTGGGGACATGTCCCTGGGTAAATGTGGATGTGAAGCAGCTTTTTGATATTCTTATGGCTGAATCAGGAGTTGCTCACTTCTTCTCTATATGGAATTTATATAACTAAAAACTATGAATATATATTTGTGTCAGGCTGAATCCCTATGGGTTATGTTTAAATGACCAGATGCAAATGTACAATAGTTGCATAATGAATGAACTGTAACTTTAGCAGTCCTTTGCAGCCTTGCAAAATATACTTTGCTTAAAAGTAGGATGTGTGATTCGATCAATAGTTCGGTCAGACTTTGCAATATCGTTGGAATTTTTTTGCATGTGCTAATGGTACTGCTTTTGTTGTTCAGAGTTTGTAAGTGTTGTCACCAGACTTGTGCATAGCTCTTATACATGTGATATTTTCTGTTTCAATAGAAGTTTATTGTTTTATCTTTGGATGATTTGCTAAATGACAGTTGTTTCCTTGTGTCTTGTAAATGAAAGTTAAATCTTTATTTTGCATTTATGTTCATGCAGTTCCCGTATATGGACTTGCAACTTCAATGTGAATGATATAGATGATCCACACACTCTTCCCAATGCTGATATTATTGCAGGACCAATTCTTTTTGGTCGTAATGCTCGAATTTGGGATTGCTACATCTCTGATAATGTAAGTATCTACCTTTTCTTTCTCTGTTGTTATATTTTTACACTTACTCTGCTGGGCCACATTGAGAGCATAATGGCTGTAATGTATAACTTGACATACCAAATTTTCCTGTCAGTATGTTAATATGGGATATTGATGGAGGACTAACTGAAGATAACTGTTTGGGCTATGACTGTTTGATACTATTCTTGGATTTGTGATGAAATTAATAAATGATTTATAGTTTTCTTTAGAAGACCGAGAACTTGTGGGGTGTTTTGAAGACAATTTACAAGTGTGTGAAAGAGAATAGGAGTTGAGTTGCAAATTGCCCTTCGGAAAGCCTCAGTTGTAACAAGTTGTTGGTAGTGAGCTACAAGGCATTACCTGGCAGGTGAATGGCACCAAGAGGAGTCAAATCCGTGCAAGCTGGGATTTCTTTATCCTTCATTGGGAGAGGAGTTGGAAGCTGGGATTTCTTCTCAAAGTATCCTAGAGTGAATACCAGGCTGCTAGGTATTTTCTGAAGTTTTCTTAAGCACAGTAGCAGGAAAAGGAGTAAAGAAGAACTTTTTGCGATGGCAATGTAAAATACCAAATTAAATTCTTGCTTACCACCTGAATTTTCATTTATTGCTCAAAGCAAATGCCACCAATGATAAGCAGTATACTCCACAAGGACCAATTCATGTGCTGAGACATCTGTGATGCAGGGATAAGTTCTATCAATGATTTTCTATTTCCTTTGTAAGTTTTTGGTTGTCATTGTTCCAAATACTAGAATTCTCAATGCCATTATTTTTGTTATACAAGATAAAGTTTGATGTGATGATACTCCCCCTTTGCCGAGCCTCTTTTCCACAAGAACCATACCCTAGAACCATAACTTCATAACCTGGATCTTAGCCTAGAACCATAACTTCACCATTGAAATATCATAAACAATATTTTTTTTTTTAAACACACATAACCGTCGCTTAAGCGACGCCTCTTGCTGTCGATTTTCCGATGCTTATACTCTATATCCGTCGCTTAAGTGACGGCACTGCATGTCGCTTATCCGACGCTTGCAGTTGATATTCGTCGCTTCACCGACGGCATAAAGGATACTTTAAAAAAAAAATATGCCTAGCCGTCGCTTATCCGACGTCCCTTCTATCTCTTAACTGACGGAAAGAAGGTTATTTTTTCAAAAAATTTCACTACCGTCGAAGATATTCTGTCTCTTAACTGACACTTTAAATTTAACTGACAGTTAGTAAAGTGTCGCTTAACCGACGGTTATTTAAGTGTCGGATAGCTGACGACAAGTTTTTGACGCTTAAAAAAAAATCAAAGGGTCATACATGCGACAGGGAAGTGTCAAAAATCCGACATGATGGTCGTCGGATTTTTGGTCAAAATGTAGTAGTGTGTTATATGTCGATGACTTGTTCCTGATAGAAAAGAGGAACTCATTAACATATGCAGTAGAGATCCTGAAGAGGTTTAGGATGATGGACTGCAAGGCCATGACCACACCTATGGCATCAAACTGGAAGCTACTGAGTGTTGCTTCATCAGAGTTGGTTGATGCCACGATGTATCGTCAGATGATTTGACAAATACGAGACCAAATATTTGCTTTGCTGTGAACACATTGAGACATGTCCACCAGATGGTTGCAAAGCATGCAGTGAGGTACCTGAAGGGTAAAGTTGATTATGGGATTAAGTATGAGGTGAATAAGAAGATTAACCTGGAGGTTTATGAGGATTCGTAATGGGTAGGCAGTGCCATTGATAGGAAGAGCACTTTGAGCTGCTACTTCAGTATGATATCAAATATCACTATATCAGGAATATGGTGCAGAGAGGAGCAGTGAAGCTCAAGTATGTTTTGACGGATGAGCATATAGCTGATGTGTTGATGAAGCCAATGGCCAGAGTGAAGTTTGAATACATCAGGGAGAAAATTGGTGTTCTCCAGATCAAGGTTCCCTCCAAGGGGAAATGATGAGACCTAGATCCATTCTGACATGGTGAGAGGATTAGGTTCCTTCCATGGTCATATGTAAGGGCTGAGCCATTCTGCCATGGTGAGAGGATTTGGTTCCTTCCATGTCAGATGTGAGTGCTAAGCCATTTTGATGTGATTATAGGATTAGTTCCTACATGGTCAGGTATAAGTGTTGAATGCCATTTTTGGAATGGAGGCACCTGGTCAGTTACCAAGAATACTGAGCTTGGTACTGAGTTACCATTCTCTTGGATAATGGAGGCACCTGGTCAGTTACCAGGAATACTCAGTCTGGGACTGAGGGCCATTCTGATATGACTGTGGGATGTAGTCTTACATGATCAGATATGAGTGCATGGTCATTCTAATGTGATTGAGGGATGTGTTCCCACTTGATCAGATATAAGTGTTGACACCACATCTAGTTTGAAAAAGGACTAGCTTTGTGATGCCGCATCTAGTTTAGAAAAGGAATAGCTCTGTGATGACACAGCCAGTATGAAAAAGGACTGGCTCTGTGTAGATGCCACATCTAGTTTGAAAAAGGAATAACTCTGTGATGCCACATCTAGTTTGAAAAGGACTAGCTCTGTGATGACACATCTAGTATCAAAAAGGATTGGCTCTATGTAGATGCCACATCTAGTTTGAAAAAGGACTAGCTCTGTGATGCCACATCTAGTTTGCAAAAGGACTAGCTCTGTGATGCCACATATAGTTTGAAAAAGGACTAGCACTGTGATGCCACATATAGTATGAAAAAGGACTAGCTCTGTGATGCCACATCTAGTAAGAAAAAGTACTAGCTCTGTGATGACACATCCAGTATGAAAAAGGACTGGCTCTGTGTAGATGCCACATCTAGTTTGAAAAAGGACTAGATCTGTGATGCCACATCTAGTTTTAAAAAGGACTAGCTTTGTGATGCCACATCTAGTATGAAAAAGGACTAGCTCTGTGTTGGTGCCACATCTAGCATGAAAAATGGCTGGCTCTATGATGATACATCCAGCATGAAAAAGGGTTGGCTCTGTAGAGGACTACATCCAATATGAAAAAGGACTGGTTATCTAGATATGCATCCATCATGAAAAAGGGTTGGATCTATCAATGAAGACCTACATGGAGGCTAGGCCTACAACCAGCATGAAAAAGGGCTGGATCTGTAGAACTTCCTGTGATGAGAAGAATGAAGAGATAGCACCATTTGATTAAGTTAGCATAAGAAGTAATGATGATGATGATTCAGTGATGATCCAACTTTGATGATGATCTAGATCAAGTGATGATCCAGACTTGATGATGATCTAGCAGTGATGATCTAGATCAAGTGATGATCTAGACTTAATGATGATCTAGCAGTGATGATCTAGATCAAGTGATGATTCAGACTTGATGATGATCCAGTAGTGACGATCCAGATCGAGTGATGATCCAGACTTGATGATGATCCAGCAGTGACGATCCAGATCTAGTGATGATCCATACTTGATGAAGATGACTTGACAATGAAGATGACTTGACGATGAAGATGACTTGATGATGAAGATGACTTGAAGATGAATGTGACTTGAACACAAAGATGACTTGATGATGATCCAGATGATATGGAGAAGAAGACTTGTGCTGATAAATTGTGTCGAGAGAATACCTTCCTATTTAAAAGGGAGTGTTGATGTATTTGTAACTTTGGAATGCATTCACTTGTATATCTTATGTATTGTACCTTGATGTTTATTTCGGGAAGTATCTATAATGTAATTGAGTCATGTCATGCCCCAATGTTCCGATTGGGAGATTCAATAATGTAACAAGTCATGTAAAGTCATTGAGGTTAACCCTCCATTGTAAGTTGGGGTAATAGTCCCCACAGTTGTGTCAAGGTTAACCCTCCTTGTTGATGGAAGGGAAAATTCCCCACAGTTGTGGGGCACTAGGGTTATTAGACTCTCATAAAGATGTTGGATCTAGTAAGTAATTATTAAGTGGGGCCGACATGTTAAAGTGGACATTAAGTAAACGAAAGAATATAAATAGAGAGTGAGCCTCTCTATTTATCACACACACACTCACTCATTAGGGAACATGAGTCAGAGAGGAGAAGCTCTCTCAAGTGCGAGAGAGAGAGAGAACAAGTTGTGGAGATCATATTTTTTGTTTTCGGGTTTTATTGCTGCCATTGGTGCTCAGTCTATTTTTGAGGAAGTTGCGGGGTTTTATCCTTTATGGTTTCCCCGAGGAAAATTCTTTGTGTTTCTTGTCTCTTGTGTTTATTGCTATGCATGTTATTCTCTTAGTTAAAGATCCTAAGATAATGCTAGATTGAATGATAAAAATCTAACATTATACCCAAATCCTGTCACCACCATGTGATAAGACCCTTAACTTACATGTTTGCCCTTAATCCCAACACTTAGAGTGGAAACCTACTCTGTTTGTCAATTCTACATCAAAAAACTCAGCACCGTGCTTTCCCGATGGCCCATGAACGATACTTTGCTTGCACCACCTGTATCCTATTTTCCATAAGTGGTGCCACTCCCTATGGTCTTTGTTCCATAAGCATTTCTCATCTAAACTGCTCTAACATAAGAGAAGAAAAGCGGTACCCTGGGTAAAATGGGAAAAAGAGAATTTTTTTGAGGCTTCTAGATCATGAGCCTTGTGTCCTCCCTTATCCCTATCATTGTAGGTGAGTTAAGCTCAAGATCCCCCATCATAGGATCTTAGAAGCCACCTCATCCACAAATATCTCAACTATCCCTATCCATTGAGCCTTATAAATACAAGCTCATGTCCATAGTTGAGGGGGAGAACTATAGAGGTATTGTTATGTTGTTGGATTGACCACTTAGCCCAAGCCATTGGAGAGCATAGAGAGCAAAGTTGGAGCTTATGAAGATGAATTGTTTGTCTCATGGAGATGCTTGTCGACACTAAGGCGATGGTTGTAAGCTTCTCCATACATCTTTAATGCAAAGCTAATTTTCGTCCCACATTACTGTTGTTTTGATTTCACATGTACATGTTGTTAGATTTCTTAGTCACTAACATGGATAAGTAGATGATTTTATGGTAGATTTGATGTGTTTGCATATTTGATCTATTTGCAGGTACATAGGTTCACTATCGAAGAAACATTACGGGTGTCTACGACATCTAGGGAAGGTCTTCATCCTTTGTCATTCACTCATTTGTTCTGGATCTGAACCATTCATACCAGAGGAATAGCTTCTGTCTATAGAAGGTGAAATATTCTTGGTAACAAATCTGGTGACTCCGCTAGGGAGCAGTGCATATATCAGTTGATCTGATCTTCCTCAGTTCTTCAACTCTTGTCTGAATCCAGGCTCCATCTCCAACTCTCTTCAGTCAGATTTTCCATCTGACTCAGTGAATTTTGGTTTGAAACTTTTAGATCTATTCAGATCTGAATTATTTCAACTTTTTATGCTCTTTTTTATTGTCAATCCATCAATTTTTTCCTTGATCTGATCAATTTCTAACTTGATCTTTCTTTCTCCTTTGTGTTTTAGATCTATTCAAGGAACCGCTCATGCACTGTTGGAAATAAGCGGTGCCACTACCTGAACCCCGTTAGCAGCATGTGGTGCCACCACCTAAGTCCTGTTATCCAAAAGTGGTGCTCATCCATAACTGCTCTATCAAGACCCCTCCAGTGTGGTGCTAAGTAAGCCTTGTTCCAAGACTACTTTTTTCTCATTTTTTGCAAAAAATTGAGTTTGTTTTCTTTCATCCCTGCACTGTCAGGCTTGTGTGGTAGAATCTGATGGTTATGGTTTGAAATTTAGTGGTGAAAGATTGGTTTGAGTGAAGAATTCAAAAGCTAGACTATGCTTGTTGATCATTCATTTCCTTCTGTGCTTGTTGGTTGTGTTTGTGAAAGAATTTCTTTTTCGAAAGCATAAGTGTTAGTGAACTCTCTTTTCATTTCTGTTATACAGATTGAAAGAAAAACATTTAATTGGCATCTTGATTTCATTTTTTTGTTTCCATAGAGGACTTCTTTTTGCTTTTTTAAAAAGAATTTTTTTGACTGAAATTAGATCATTATCATCATTGAGCATAAGACATTGGATCTCTGATTGGCCTCACAAGCTTTCAGGTTCTCTATGTTCTTTTGTCTCTTTTACATTAGTACTATCTCATAAAAATAAAAAATATTGTAGTTTTAAGTTAGATCTATCTATGTTTTAAGAAAAATAAAAAAATAGAGTGCATATGCATATAGTCTGCTTCTTGTTTTTCTTTTAGGAAAAGAGACTCTTCCCCTTTTGATTGCTTTCAGAAAAGAGAAATGAGTTTGGAAAGTGTTGCTTGTCTTTGATTTTGATTTGCTCAAGATTGTTGTTTGTAAATTTTTGGTTTTGAAACAAAAGAAAATACTCTCTTTCCCTCTCGTAGGTAGGCATACCACGAACGGTAAAGTGAAATATTTGCATATGCATACTGCATGGTTTTACTTTTTCTATCAAAATTCCATGCATTCACCTAACCATCCACTTTAAAATTAATAGTAGTTATAGGTTAAAATCTACATAGCAATTTAAGTGATAGGTTAGAGATGTGTTCAGGCATCGTTAAGCGCAGGAGCTGTCGTTATTCGTCCGCATTACATCCCGAGACTCATGCAGTTCTTCCATGTACCGTCGATATATCAAATGTCCTTTCACATACCCTTGAGGTATATAGAAAGGTACTTCACGTACTCGATTGTATATTAAAAGGCCCCTTGTGTACAATTATGCATTAGACAGCACTACTACCGATTTGAGCTCCCACGTACCTTGTGTATATCGGAAGACCCCACTAGGATACCTTATCCATCTGAGAAAAGCACTTTGGTCGTCTTGCTTGGAGCCATACACAAAAAAAATCATTTGTGGATATTACTACACACGTACCCTTGAGGTATATCGCAAGTGGCACCTTCTTGACAATCCTGGTGAGAGACCTAACTATCTGAACTCCTCCTATCATTTAATTTTGCTTATTTGACCTATAGCTTGAGTAGGGAAATTTTTGGTGTGTTTTCTAGTTTTTGAGACCTTAGGTTAGATAGGAGCTATACAAACTATCTGATCTAAGACAATCCAGAAGAGTACAGGGATTGCCACCCGATTTTATTCTTGTTTCAGGAGAAAATCCAATGGAAGCTATCAACCAAGGAGCTGCTACCACCTCCCAAGTGGGAGATAATGTGGTTGCAGAAAGCAGAGGACCATATCCTTCACACTCGCCTCCCTTGGTCCAACAACCTTCTTGGGGTAATACTTCATTCCATTCTCCCATATAAGGTCATGTTGATGATACTACCCATCCGGATTATGGTCCCAATGCTCCATTTTGGGATACCTCTATAGGACAGGCCATTGCCTCATTTGGCACTCGTTTAAACTTTTCTAAAGAAATTTATCTAGATGAAGAAGAACATAGACAATACCACATAGTAATTCTCTATGCACAGGAGATTGAAAAGAAAATAGATGACATATTGGGAACACTACCATCACGTTCCACATATGTTCCTGTGGGATACCATTCACTTGTTGATTCTATGAGACCCATTGAACCGATTATAGATCACACAGTAACTCCACACAACCCAGGTCAAACTACCAACCCCACCACCTCCCATATTATGTATGTTCCCAATCCTCCTAGGTCTTCCACGCCTGGGGCTTAACCTTCAATTCATGTTTTTTCATTACCTTCTAGTGCTGGGGGGAAACCCCCGGCACAACCTATGTTATCTGGCATCAGAATTATACCTATTCAAGGACAGACCTCTCGTATAGAGAAATCTATAGTTTATGTCCCTCCCACCCACACCAAATAACACCCCATTTAGTTCAAATCGGCTCTTGTAGGCACAACTTGTAACCAATCAAACCTCTTGGGGTTATGGCTATACAGCAAATCAAATACCTGTAGGAAACAATAATTATCCACCCAACCCTACAGAAATGCCTTATGCTGGAATTCCATATCCTATTAATACTTTCACACCATGGTGGAAACCTAACTGGTCCTATATGCCAACAATGGGGGGGATGCATATTCATACTGCGGGAGGTGCTGGAGGACCACCTTATGAAGGTCCTCCCTTTGGGGGCCCAAGGCCTGATGGCCTTGGAGGGCATGGTGGCTTTCCTCCTTATGGTCCTGGTGGTCTTGAGGGATCTAATGGCTTCCCTCCTAATGGCCCTGGAGGGTCTGGTGGCCCTCCTCCCAGTGGTTTTAGAGACTCTAGAGGTTTACCCCCTATAGGTCTTGGAGGGTGTGGTGGTCCACCTCCTGGTGGTCCCAGTGGTCTTGGTGGTCCCAATGGTCCTGGAGGCCCTAGTGGTCCTAACGGTCTTGATCCCGAAAATCAACCCCTTGCGGGAGGATTTTCTGGTAGTTCTTCGTCACAACAACCTGTCTATCAATCTACTTACGATCCTACTGGTAACTATATGCCATATCATATTACTAGTATGTGCAATCTAATCGTCAGTTACCTTTCCTAGCAACTTTGGACTTGCCTGATTTGTCCAAGTTGATTAATGACCCCATTCGACATAACCCCTCGTGGCCTCCCATTCCAATAATGTTACCATCAGACATTCCAAAGTTCGATGGGAAGCAGGGAGACGATCTGAAAAACCATGTCATGACATTCCATTTTTGGTGTTCTCCAAACTCCCTTATGGATGATTCAGTTCGTTTAAGACTCTTTTATCGAACTTTGACCAGTACAGCCGCGAAATGGTACATTGAACTTTCGCAACATTCGTTTGTGGATTTTGGCTCATTGGCAATTGTTTTGCTTACGCACTTTCAGCTTCATATTCATTAGGAAATGGGTACTAATCTCTTAACTTCTTTGTGACAGAACACCTCCACCCACATATCAGATCATATCCATGAGTGGAGAAGGCGGAGAACACTTATTAAGGCTCCTATTCTAGATCAGTTATTAGCTGATTGGTTTACCAAATATTTGTTGCCTCCAATTTCTCGAGATGTGGCTATGGGTGGTGCCATTATTGAAGAGCAAACCATTATTCAAGCCCAGTATCTAGACTTCGTCTATTCCCAATCCAGAAATTTGTATGACTTGATTCCTCAAGATTTTCACCCAAGCACTGATCCTGCAAAGCCACCAAAAGAAGTCCCTATTGATGAGATTGTTGGTTCAATCCAGTCCCTGTCAGTAGCAGAACCTACCAAGCAACCCTAGACTGCCACCCCTACTCCTTTGACTCCCAAGGTTTCCACTGAGGTCAATTCTATTCAAAGTATTCAAACCTCCGACAATAATAAAAAGAAAGGTAAAAGTAAAAATAAAAAACCTGGAAACCAACAGGAGAATCCAAAACCAACCACCAATGATAACGATAAATGGAAAAGAAAATCAAAATATCCATGTCTGCTATGCGAAGGTGACCATTTCAGAAAAGAGTGTCCCTGCCGAGACGAAATCACCCAATTTTTGAAAACAAATCCCGCACCCGCAATTCTCACGGATCCTTTTCCCTGTCAACAACAACTAATAGACCACATGTCTAATCAGAGAAACTCTAGTTCATAAGAGAAAATCTGCATGATGTCCTCAAATACCATTAGTTCGCAAACTTGAAGTCAGAGTTATGAAAAACCTGCAGACAAGAAAGAAGACCATTCTTCTTCAGGAAAAGCTCCCTCTACTGGTTCTCTTGACTCCTCATCTAATGTCCCCCTAACCATCGAGAAGCCTACTCTCGATATGGTTTTGCATCCACCCAAGAGTACTCTTGGGAAGGCTGTGTTTAATCCTAATGCTCAAGCTTCTTGATTTTATAATGTCATTGAAGATCTCGCTCAGGCACCATGTGCAATGTCTACCTTGGAAGTGCTCCAAAGTTGTCCTACACAACGCAAAAACCTGTTAATTGCATTAGGAGCTTTAGACCCAGATAATTCTAATTTGATTCATTTCAATGTCAAGAACTATAATTCTAGACTACCTCACAAACTTGCTTTCCAAATCATCACGAAAGTAGTCGAAAAGAAATTCTTTAGGACTGTCTTAGACGAAGGAGCTTCAACTTCAGTTTTGTCCCTGTCTTGTTGGAAATCTATCGGCTCTCCCGAGCTTGTAACATCACCTACGACTCTGAAAGCCTTTGATGGACGAGGTTTCTAGCCCCATGGTCTCATATCAGCCCTTATAGTCAAGCTTGGGGGAAAAACTGTTTCTATTCAAGAAGAAGTAGTGGACGCCCCATTAGATTACAACCTCCTTCTAGGAAGAAATTGGTTTTACACCATGACTGTTGTCGCTTCGACAGTATTTCGAACAGTCCAATTTCTGCATTTAGGGAGAATTGTTACCATAGATCAACTTGATTTCTATACGCTGGATGTTACTACCTCTAAAACTAATAACATCCCTATGTTAGGCCAGTCCCCTCCTCCTTACCAGTTGATTGGGGTAGGCATGTGGAGGTATTCATCCCTTATGGGGATTTTTCTGTGCACTCCTCCTAACACAGACACAGCGATATTAAATATGATTGCGTCATTTGATTGTGATCCCAAGGGAAAACAAAATTTTGAGTCCACCTCATTGAGTCCACATGAAGAAATGTACAACATCATTCAAACCCTTTTCGATGATCACACCGATGAGCTTCATCTGGTGGCTTCGGATCCTTACCACCCACCTTGCTGGTTAGAACCATCTCTTACTATTTTGGATTATCTCTCTGAGAATTTTCCTTTCGACGAGTCCATTATGGAGATCATGAATATGAATGAGTTGATTTGGGAGGATCACCATCATAGATCCTTTTTCCTCACCAACACCAGTTCGGTTAATCATGACTTTGCATCCTTGTTTTCCACTGATATGGTAAACGCACCTCAAATTCCTACATTGTTGCAAGACACAGATTCTGAAGGAAACCTTTGCAACATTACTTAGACAAATCTGATTGACATATCACCCAAGCTTGTTACCATCGAGCATGTTAATGTTGGGTAGAACTGCTCGGAAGATGAATCTGAAGCATACAAGGCACTTTTCAAAGAATTCCATGTATTTTTTTCCTAGTCTTATGAAGAAAAGTCGGCGATAGACCCATCCATTGTGTTCCATGAAATTAAAACCTATCCCACGGCTAAACCTATCAGGAAAAAACTAAGGCAAGTCCATCCACAAAAGGCCACAGCTATTAAAGCTGAAATAGAGAAACTTCTCAAAGATGGGTTTATTTATCCCATACCCCTGACAGAATGGGTATCGAACGTTGTCCCTGTCAATAAAAAGTAGGGAACCATTAGAGTATGTATTTATTTTAAATATTTGAATAAATCTTGTCCCAAGGACAACTTTCCTACTCCACATATCAATCAAATTATCAACAACTATGTTGGAAGCGTCATCTTTTCATTCATGGATGGATTTTCTAGCTAGAATCAGATTGAGATATTACCCATTGATCAGCACAAGACGAAATTCATTTTCCCATGGGGAACCTTTGCATATAGGAAGTTACCGTTTGGCTTAAAATATGTTGGAGCCACTTTCCAGCATGCGATGTCCTATGCGTTTCACGATATTAAACCTATTGTTGAACCATACCTTGATGACCTCCCTACTCATTCACAACGATGGGAGGACCACCCTGGTCGTCTTAGAGATATTTTCCTGAGATGCCATCATTATAATATACGGCTCAATCCACATAAATGTGTTTTCTGCATTGAGACAGGATGCCTATTAGGTTTTGTTGTCTCTAAGTATGGCATCTGGATAGACCCTTTGAAAATTGCCGCCATTTTTAGCTCTATTAGCCCCAACCAATCTTCTCGAACTCCAAAGGTTTCAAGGGAAGGCAAACATTCTCCACCATTTCATGTGTAATTTTGCATAGAAAATGGATGGTTATTTGCATCTCCTTAAGAAGGACACTCCGTTCTTCTATGATGACCAAGCCCAATGTGCCTTTGATAATCTCAAACACGATCTGACTCATTCACCTGTGATACACCCCCCAGATTATTCAAAGGACTTTCTCTTATATATTGTTTCCTCCACTACTACCATCGCTATGGTTTTGGCGCAGAAAAATCTCGATGGTCAGGAGAACGTGATTTACTATGCTAGTAAGAATCTTATGGATTCTGAAACCCAATATTCACGCGTGGAGAAGTTAGCATTGGCCACGATCATTGCTGTACAAAACTTTTGTGACTACATTTTGCTTCGCACAACGATTGTATTAGCAGACCAGAACCCTATGTATTACATCCTGACTCGTCGGGTGCTTAGAGGAAAGTACTCCCAATGGATAGTCATACTACAAAAGTTTGATATGGAATTTTCCAAAGCCACATCATTGAAATCCTTGGTCTTTGCCGAGCTCATGTGTGATATTCCCTGTGCTTCAATGGAATCTAAGCCCATTGATTCATTTTCGGATGAATTCCTGTTCCTGATAAGCACTATTGATCCATGGTATGGAGATTTGCTTATTTATCTCCAAACACAAAGATTTCAGCCAAATCTATCCCATGACAATTGCCGCCGTATCTGTCAGCACGTGAAATACAACCTCATCTTGAATGACACCTTGTATAAACGTGGGATTTATTCTATACTCCAGTGATGCCTCACCCATGAGGAAGAAAAACATGTGTTGAATTATTGCCACTCTGGAGCATGTGGCGGTCATTTATCTAGGATGGCTACAGCCCAGAAAATCCTTCGCGCTAGCTATTTCTGGCCTTCAGTCTTTAAATACTATCACGAGGCTGTCAAGAAATTCCCACCTTGTCAACATTTTTATCCCAAAAAGCGCACTCATCCTGCTTTGCTACACCTCGTCATTGCCGTTGGCCCATTTTCTAAATGGGGGATTGATTATATGCATTGTAAGGCTACCTCAGTCGGGGGGCATGGTTACATCATCGTAGCCGTTGACTATTTTACAAAGTGGGCTGAGGCCATGCCTACATATGCGAAAGATGGTAAGACTGCCGCTCTCTTCTTGTTCAATCATGTCATAGCTAGATTTGGAGTCCCGCAATCCATTGTTACTGATCATGGATCACATTTCTGTAATAAAATGATGGAGGAACTAAGTGCCAAGCTAGGTTTTCATCATGAAAACTCTACACCATATTATCCGCAAGCTAATGGTCAGGTAGAGGCCACCAACAAAGTTTTGAAAACTATGCTTCGTCGGATGGTTGGAGACCATAATCGAATTGGCACCACATCTTTTTCTTTGCTCTTTGGGCTTACAGGACTTAAGTGAAAAAAGCTACCGGTTTCACACCTTTCCAGTTTGTCTATGCACTCGAATTTGTCTTACCGATTCAATGCCAAATTCTAGCCTTGAAACTTGTCGTCGAACTTCTCCCAGACACTTCCACAAAGGAAGAGAGATTTTTGTACTTGAACAAACTTGAAAAAACTAGGAGAGATATTGCCTTGGCTAATGAGGCACATAATAAATGAGTCAAGGCACAGTATGATAAATCCGTCCAACCTCGTGCCTTTAACGAGGGTGCCCTAGTTTTGACTTATGACCAGAGATATGATAAACTATGGAAAGGAAAGTTTGAGTCCATGTGGTACGGTCCTTTCATCATTTCTAAAGTTTTATAGAAAGGAGCCTACGAGCTCATAGATTACGATGGAATCCCTTTAGGGAAACCTCGCAATGGGTTGTACCTGAAGAGGTACTATGCCTAGATATCTCTTGGATAGTATCTTGTATATATGTATATTGCTTGACTTTCAGTGTGCTTTAAGTATTTTCAATATGGTTTTAAGTTTAGTGTCTGTATCTGTTTATACCATGTTTTGGTCATGCAGAGCAGATGGATTTCTATGGCTTCGCTGATGGTGCTTGCCACCACACCTTGAATATTGCCTTAGATTCTTGGGTTCTCTATTCCCCAGCTTATGATTTGGTCAGTTCAGGAGTGGTTTGTATTGGTCCCGCTACCAACAACATTGCTGACTATCAAGCAGTCATGGGTCTTCTGACTGAAGCTGCCTCCCAATATGTTCACAATTTGGTAGTCTTGATGGACTCATAACTTGCGGTTTGTCATCTAAACCATGTTTATACCATCAGGAATCCTGTACTTCTCCACCTCTTTCAAAGGGCACGCTTGTTAGAAAGGTCATTTGAAACTATCACCTATAGGCATATCCCTAGGGAACATAATGTAGTTGCTGACTAATTAGCTAATTACATCCTAGGTTGGCAGATTTCCCATTCATGACATTAAAATCAAACACAGTTCATTGTAAATAAATTAAAGACACATAAAGCTCATGTAAAATACATTCACCATTTGAAAAATATAAACACCAGGTAAAAGTCCGTATATATATATATATGAACATGTTTTACAAAAAATAGGTCACAAGACCTCATCTGAAGCACGTAGGATTTCAGGTAAAAATCACCATACAAAATCCTGAAGCTATCAGCTTTCAGTGGATACACCATGCATACATCATCTAGTGATGCTCGTGGTAGCACATCACTGCGCGGGCAACTCTACATAGAAGTCTGCTAAACTGACTTGGCACTCCCATTGTAGGTCTCTGATACCTCAGAGTGAGGTCATCAATGGAAGCGTTAAGGATGTCTAGGGTCAACTTCTCTAGGTTTTCCTCTAACTCCCCAGTCACACCATCACCCTATGGTACGAAACAGGATCCGAATCATCTATCCAATGGGGAATCTCCCCCAGGTCGTGCTGCTCCAATGTCTACATGAAAATATTCAAGTCTCGTTAATTAACATAAAAAATATAAAACATCAAAATATTATTTCCATTTTAGGGTTTTTTGCTTCTTACCGATGTCACCCCACTTTCCACCAGGTGGGAGCAGTAGGTTAGGGTCTTCGCTAAAGTCTGTACCCAATATGCATAATTCTCTCATGAGGATATGATCTCTCAGCCATCAAAAGAACAGATCACCAAATTTCACCTTGCCCCTGCTCGCTCCAGTATGGGCCTTAATCCAAACCCACCTCTGCATGCGAGGGTCCCGTGCTCTTAGCTCTATAAATACCACCTCGGGTCTCATTTATGGTACCCACTCAAAAAAGAAGCAGGCTAGAATGGAACCAAAACTGAACTGCTTCAGTTCCCCCTGCCGACACTTGGTCAATTGATCCTTGAATATTGAAAGCAGGGCTTCTGCCCAGTAAAAGACTGTAGGCGCCATGGCCTCTATGGCATAGAGCATATGTGCTCTAGAAGCCTGGTGCACTCCCTGGCTTCCCGCCACTCTCTACATGGTAAACAATACAGTCCATAGAGGTTCGTCCATCATTGCTTTTATGGGGATTTTCTTCCCTGATGTCCTTGTCCTAGGGATACAGTGATGGTTTATCAACTCCTATATAGTGATGTCCCCTTCGCGGGAACCAGTCAGCGAGATGGGAGAACCCCGTCTCGAAAGGCCAGTAAGGAAGTAGATACCGTCTACCTCAACTGTTAGAATATGAGCACCAACTTCGAAATGTTGTTGCTCTGGATTTCACATACATAGTATATGCTCTAGCAGTCGCTCATGTGTCTATGAAACCCGCATTCCTTTCAATGAAGGTGTCATCATTAGCATGTTGTCTCTCTTTCCATATGACCATTTTTTATCAGCTAGAACCTGCCAAAAACAATCACAAGACCCATTAGAATCATTCTTAATCATTCAAATCAAATGAAATGGTCTAGTTTTTCTTGTGTAATTATTTTTACATCTTCACGGTCGACATCGCCTGTGCCCTATTGAAGACAGGCGGTGGCACCGCTTGTGCACTTTGTTTTCGGCGTGGTTCTAGCAAGGTACCACATATCCCGCAAGGGATAAGAGCGATGCCTGCTTCCATAATTTTAGGGCTTGCAATACAAGCTCAAAACACCATCAAAATTCAAAATTAAAGGCATAAGATCAAAGAGTAGGGTCTAGGCTATTACCTGGAACTGATGACGCTCGAATATGATGGTGGAAACTTCTGATGTCAGCAACCACAGATCTGACTAGGAAAGTGCTCCACATGCTCTCCACTATGGGCAAATAGTAAAATGTTTTGATTTCTCACTATTTACATGACTTTTATACACATTTTTAGGTTTGACATGCTATAGTTTTGGTTTAAAATCATCTATTACTCAAAATTTATCAGTCGTAATCCCTTAATGTTAGTTATTGGCACATTTAACACTTGTTTTGAGTCGTTGTAGGATAGAAGAATAGTAGCAGTAAATTTTTGGGAGGTCGTTTTTGAATTTTTCGTACTACCATAAAACGGAAAAAGTCATTGAGCATTTATTACGAAAATTTGGTCACGCTCTCGAAACTCAGTATCGAAGGTCCAAGTCTGTTTCTAATTCTTTTCAGGCTCATAAAATCTCTCAGTATGAAAAGAGACCTAATGGAGTCTTCTTTAAACTCTTTTCGGGATCCTTAAATATGAAAAGATTGTCGAGTGATCTTGTCTTCTTCATGCTCGTTAAAGCATTTGAAGAGTTGTCTCTCCGACTGTAGGTTATCTCTTTTTTAGTTTGGATAGACTATTTACAAGAAAGGAACACTCTAGCCAATCATGAATGGAAGGGTTCTCTAAGGTATGATTTTATACTTTTTCAGGCCTTACATACTAAATCATACGAAAAAGGACCCTTTGGAGTCTTCTTCCGTGGTCATTCAGACTCTGTAAACATGAACGATACCGAGTTTTCTTTCATTGGACTCGTTAAATTAAACATTGAGAGACCCATTTTTGGGAACAAACCTCTCCTCTCTCAGTTTTGTAAAACATATAAGTTTGGACTTGTCTTTGGATGAGCTATATCGAGTGTTCGTTACCCTCTTTGAACTCGTAAAATCGAAAAGAGGCACTCATCAACCATGATGGAGGAAATGGGAAGGGAATCATTTTTGCAAATAAATGAAAGTAGTTTGTCGTTACCTTTAAACATGGCACTTGTCTGCATATCATTTCAGTCAATTGGGTATTCAACTGATCTCCATCACAATCCACTTTCATGAGTCATGCCACTCCTTTGAGTATGTCAAAAGAATGGATTGTCCACTGTCGCACTGTGTGTTTGTTTGGTTTAGTCATGCTGCCAAGTATTTTGTCGTGCCACCCGATGTTCAAAGGAAAGTTGAAGAAGTTTACCTCTGCAGTCAAAACAGTCTCTGTGTCAGTACTTTTGAGTCTGTCCCATGGTTACTACATTCACATCATTCCAGAACTATGTTTTGAGTTTCGTGTCGTTGATGTGGGACTCATCATGGCCCTCCTTCGACGAGACTATTCCCATCGACATCAGATCATCATCTGGGAATTAGTCTTAGAAACAAAACTTAGTACCTTGAGATCTGTATGCCTTAGTGATAGATTCTCTTGATCTCAACATAGGTTCACATCATCGACCTTTGATCAACAGAATCAATCGGGTGTTTGACATCAGGACATCTATTCACACTAAGTAGATTGTACTAGAGTACCTTGGGAATCATTGACATCAATGGTGATCTCCCTTGCACTTGTTAATGGTTCACATCATTGGCCGGTAATCAAGTTTTCTCTACCATGTTTGACTTTAGATCATTGTAATCGCATGGATAGAATCATACTTTGTGGAAGACGAGACGAAGACCCTGGGTATTTGTTTAGTTCTCATTACTTCCCCAAGGTTACAATGGATTTTTGTATATCTAGCATGGATCCACATTTGTATGGTCATGGCTATGCTCAAATTTGCGTATGTATGACATAGATCTACGTTGTATGTCTGGTATCTACGTTCAAGTTTGAGTCCTCTATCACATGGATCTATGTTGTATTCTAATAGCCATGCTTGTTTATTCCTCCCATGGATCTGCCTTGTATTGGTCTGCAGCCATGAGTTGGTTACTTGTGTCTATGAGTCAAAAATATTGATGTACTGTAGATTCCTACTTGACGACATGCCCTGATCAAGCTGACATTTTCACCTCGAAGCGACAACTTGTTCTCTCAAAGCTCTTGTTTATCATATCCCTCTAAGTCTCATGCTTTGGGGGGAATTCTGTTATAGCCAAATCCTGTCACCACCATGTGATAAGACCCTTAACTTACATGTTTTCACTTAATCCCAGCACTTAGAGTTGAAACCTACTATGTTTGTCAATTCTACATGTAAAAAATCAGCACCATGCTTTCCCTATGGCCCATGAGTGGTACTTTGCTTGCATCGCCTATATCCTGTTTTCCATAAGCGGTGCCACCACCTATGGTCTTTGGTCCATAAGCATTTCTCATCGAAACCACTTTGTCATAAGAGAAGAAAAGTGGTACCCTAGGGAAAATGGGAAAAAGAGAAGTTTCTCAAGGCTTCTAGATCATGAGCCTTGTGTCCTCCCTTATCCCTATCATTGTGGGTTAGTTGAGCTCGATATCCCCCATCATAGGATCTTAGAAGCCACCTCATCCACAAATCTCTCAAGTATCCCTATCCATTGAGCCTTATAAATACTAGCTCATGTCCATAGTTGAGGGGAAGAACTATAGAGGTATTGTTATGTTGTTGGATTGAACACTTAGCCCAAGCCATTGGAGAGCATAGAGAGCAAAGTTGGAGCTTATGGGGATGAAGTGTTTGTCTCATGGAGATGCTTGTTGACACTAAGGCAATGGTTGTAAGCTTCTCCATACATATTTAATGCAAAGCTGATTTCCATCCCACATTACTATTGTTTTGATTTCACATGTACATGTTGTTAGATTCCTTAGTCACTAACATGGATAAGTAGATGATTTTATGGTAGCTTTGATGTGTTTGCATGTATGATCTGTTTGTAGGTACACAGGTTCACTATTGAAGCAACATTCCAAGTTTCTATGACATCTAGGGAAGGTCTTCATCCTTTGTGTTACGGAGAGAAATTCCTATGGCTTGGGGTACCACAATAGACAGACTTGACTCCAAAAATCAATCTTTCCCAATATGCAATAGAAATAAAATGTCTAACACTAAAGGATCAGACCTCGTACCTTATTCCAGACGGTTGAAGTAGATCCCCGTTGAGCTTTTCGATCTTCAGCTTGGATTGATATAATACTTCCTCAACAACAAGTAAACAATACAGGCATACTATATATCATGGTGTTAGATCTATTCTAGCATATATAATCAATAATGTAAAAGCATTTGACATATTCCAATGGATACAACATTAATCAAATACACATAATTGGACAGGAAAAGATAGTTCTTATTATTATAACTCAGAGATTACAAGATAGATACAACCTCTGACGACACGTCTGCGAACCGGAGAAACTGAATCCCCCACTTGGGCCTCCACCACTTCAATCCTCCATCTCTCGATAGCAAGCTTACTAGAAAAAGGCAAGCTTGGGAAGAACACAACAGTGCTCCAAGGGACAAAGGGATGCAGAATCAAGTATAAATTCCAGCAACAATGGACTATAGTTTCTTTACTTCAATCTCTCTATATGCCTTCAATGTACCAAGGGGTTCCTTATATAGCTTCACAAGAGATACTGAAGGGTTGAATCCGAGCGATCTCAAGGCATATGGAAGGCCAGGAGTCGGATGAGTCGGATCCAAGTCAAGGAAAACTCCAAAAGGATTTGGATTATGCACACATCCCGATGTATGCGGTTATCAGGGTTAAACCCACGTACGTACGCGGTTATTGGGTAAAAGGCCGCGTATATCATTTTTTATATAGTTTTAGGAATGATCAAGGAAACATCAAAGGATAAAAGATGTTCCATGGGGTCTAAAGAGTCTACAGCGGGACAGGGGAAGGCCATACAAAGTGTGATTCACCTAGGGTGGTGAAATACGCTATAACAGATGCCCCCTAATGTGTGAGGTCAGAGGGGTCATACGATGGCCAAAATACATTATAAGTCCATCCCAAAAGTGGAGTGATGAAGGTACCCAAACAGAAGACCAGCCACCCAATCAACATAGTACAATAATACAACTCTGCATATAACTGCAAGTACATATAGCAGTCCTGGATACATAAGAGTACAATGGCCATGAATAGGCATAATACATGATATCAGATATGTGGTCATCGCCACGTACAATATACATAGATCAGAATCTCCATGATGAAGATATACAAAGGACCATGATCTCCAAAATAGTTGAAGATATACACTAGATCAAGATCTCCATAGTGGCTAGAAATATCTGACATACACTGGTATCAAGTCACAAGAGCTGAAATCTCATGAACACTGGCACGATCAAGGAGGTAGCATATAAGAGATGCCACCAGTCTGGAAAGTCTTCTACACAAACCGCTACGAGTACATGTTCTACTATGCGAATAGAGGTGTCGAGGTCGAACATAGTAGTCCATCATCTGATTACCGGTCATTGATGTATACCGTTAACAGATGCGAGATTACCCACCGATAATGAAAATGGGAATCAAGGTACTAGAGTGCAAACTAACAAGTGTGAATAGATGTGTTGAGGTCGAACACTTGAGAGGATCTATCGATCAGGGGACATTGATGTATTCCCAAGAAACTGTCGATGGCGAGAGAACCTGCCACTGATGACTGCAAGTCTCAAGGTACTCAAAAGGACTCTAGATTTCGATCCCAGAATAAATGATCTGAAGTCGATGGGA